>CAXHLB010000280.1:0-200373 GCA_964017235.1 Sabellastarte sp. h YS-2021
GTGGGGAGCCACTAAGAGAGAATTAAGTAGTGTATTCCTTAAGAAATACACAACAAGCTCAAACTGCATGTCTTGGGAGTGCATGTAGCGAGGGTACCACTAAATGGCAAATCAGTCAAAAACACCCCTTAAAGTTGCTGTATCTGGCTCAAATTTTCACAAAAAACTCAGTTTATATCAGAGAATAATATTGCATTGGTCTGAACCACTCAAGAGCCATATTAGGAATTTCAGTTCCGGGGTGTGGGGCTGGTCTGGCAACCCCCCTCAAAGGGGTTATGTCAAGTATATCATAATGTATCAAAATCTGGAGCCAAAAATTAATTTCTTTCATGTTTTGACAATAAAAGAGGACATTTTGGGCTCATTTGGAGCATTACATCTCTGAACAGAAATTCTATAACCCAAATAAGGCTGTTAAAATGGTCGAAAAAAGATGTAAATCAGCCCAAATGAGTACCAAATGTTGGTCTATAATCCTGAAATTTGGCCAGAATATAGTCCTGTAACTAGCTAAATCTGACTGCACAGGTTTTAGAATTACATCTGATATAGCAGTGACTCCTGGTGTGGTATTTGGACCCCAGCAGGCCTGTAATACGCCTGCTGGGGGGTGCATTAAGATATACTCATATCTTGCCCAGTAAGGCAGAAGTAAGGCTATAAACCATATTTTTTGTGAGTGTGGGAGCCACTAAGAGAGAATTAAGTAGTGTATTCCTTAAGAAATACACAACAAGCTCAAACTGCATGTCTTGGGAGTGCATGTAGCGAGGGTAACACTAAATGGCAAATCAGTCAAAAACACCCCTTAAAGTTGCTGTATCTGGCTCAAATTTTCACAAAAAACTCAGTTTATATCAGAGAATAATATTGCATTGGTCTGAACCACTCAAGAGCCATATTAGGAATTTCAGTTCCGGGGTGTGGGGCTGGTCTGGCAACCACCCTCAAAGGGGTTATGTCAAGTATATCATAATGTATCAAATCTGGAGCCAAAAATTAATTTCTTTCATGTTTTGACAATAAAAGAGGACATTTTTGGGCTCATTTGGAGCATTACATCTCTGAACAGAAATTCTATAACCCAAATAGGGCTGTTAAAATGGTCGAAAAAAGATGTAAATCAGCCCAAATGAGTACCAAATGTTGGTCTAATAATCCTGAAATTTGGCCCAGAATATAGTCTGTAACTAGCTAAATCTGACTGCACAGGTTTTAGAATTACATCTGATATAGCAGTGACTCCTGGTGTGGTATTTGGACCCCAGCAGGCCTGTAATACGCCTGCTGGGGGGTGCATTAAGATATACTCATATCTTGCCCAGTAAGGCAGAAGTAAGGCTATAAACCATATTTTTTGTGAGTGTGGGAGCCACTAAGAGAGAATTAAGTAGTGTATTCCTTAAGAAATACACAACAAGCTCAAACTGCATGTCTTGGGAGTGCATGTAGCGAGGGTAACACTAAATGGCAAATCAGTCAAAAACACCCCTTAAAGTTGCTGTATCTGGCTCAAATTTTCACAAAAAACTCAGTTTATATCAGAGAATAATATTGCATTGGTCTGAACCACTCAAGAGCCATATTAGGAATTTCAGTTCCGGGGTGTGGGGCTGGTCTGGCAACCACCCTCAAAGGGGTTATGTCAAGTATATCATAATGTATCAAATCTGGAGCCAAAAATTAATTTCTTTCATGTTTTGACAATAAAAGAGGACATTTTGGGCTCATTTGGAGCATTACATCTCTGAACAGAAATTCTATAACCCAAATAGGGCTGTTAAAATGGTCGAAAAAGATGTAAATCAGCCCAAATGAGTACCAAATGTTGGTCTATAATCCTGAAATTTGGCCAGAATATAGTCTGTAACTAGCTAAATCTGACTGCACAGGTTTTAGAATTACATCTGATATAGCAGTGACTCCTGGTGTGGTATTTGGACCCCAGCAGGCCTGTAATACGCCTGCTGGGGGGTGCATTAAGATATACTCATATCTTGCCCAGTAAGGCAGAAGTAAGGCTATAAACCATATTTTTTGTGAGTGTGGGAGCCACTAAGAGAGAATTAAGTAGTGTATTCCTTAAGAAATACACAACAAGCTCAAACTGCATGTCTTGGGAGTGCATGTAGCGAGGGTACCACTAAATGGCAAATCAGTCAAAAAACACCCCTTAAAGTTGCTGTATCTGGCTCAAATTTTCACAAAAAACTCAGTTTATATCAGAGAATAATATTGCATTGGTCTGAACCACTCAAGAGCCATATTAGGAATTTCAGTTCCGGGGTGTGGGGCTGGTCTGGCAACCCCCCTCAAAGGGGTTATGTCAAGTATATCATAATGTATCAAATCTGGAGCCAAAAATTAATTTCTTTCATGTTTTGACAATAAAAGAGGACATTTTGGGCTCATTTGGAGCATTACATCTCTGAACAGAAATTCTATAACCCAAATAAGGCTGTTAAAATGGTCGAAAAAAGATGTAAATCAGCCCAAATGAGTACCAAATGTTGGTCTTATAATCCTGAAATTTGGCCAGAATATAGTCTGTAACTAGCTAAATCTGACTGCACAGGTTTTAGAATTACATCTGATATAGCAGTGACTCCTGGTGTGGTATTTGGACCCCAGCAGGCCTGTAATACGCCTGCTGGGGGGTGCATTAAGATATACTCATATCTTGCCCAGTAAGGCAGAAGTAAGGCTATAAACCATATTTTTTGTGAGTGTGGGAGCCACTAAGAGAGAATTAAGTAGTGTATTCCTTAAGAAATACACAACAAGCTCAAACTGCATGTCTTGGGAGTGCATGTAGCGAGGGTAACACTAAATGGCAAATCAGTCAAAAACACCCCTTAAAGTTGCTGTATCTGGCTCAAATTTTCACAAAAAACTCAGTTTATATCAGAGAATAATATTGCATTGGTCTGAACCACTCAAGAGCCATATTAGGAATTTCAGTTCCGGGGTGTGGGGCTGGTCTGGCAACCACCCTCAAAGGGGTTATGTCAAGTATATCATAATGTATCAAATCTGGAGCCAAAAATTAATTTCTTTCATGTTTTGACAATAAAAGAGGACATTTTGGGCTCATTTGGAGCATTACATCTCTGAACAGAAATTCTATAACCCAAATAGGGCTGTTAAAATGGTCGAAAAAAGATGTAAATCAGCCCAAATGAGTACCAAATGTTGGTCTATAATCCTGAAATTTGGCCAGAATATAGTCTGTAACTAGCTAAATCTGACTGCACAGGTTTTAGAATTACATCTGATATAGCAGTGACTCCTGGTGTGGTATTTGGACCCAGCAGGCCTGTAATACGCCTGCTGGGGGGTGCATTAAGATATACTCATATCTTGCCCAGTAAGGCAGAAGTAAGGCTATAAACCATATTTTTTGTGAGTGTGGGAGCCACTAAGAGAGAATTAAGTAGTGTATTCCTTAAGAAATACACAACAAGCTCAAACTGCATGTCTTGGGAGTGCATGTAGCGAGGGTACCACTAAATGGCAAATCAGTCAAAAACACCCCTTAAAGTTGCTGTATCTGGCTCAAATTTTTCACAAAAAAACTCAGTTTATATCAGAGAATAATATTGCATTGGTCTGAACCACTCAAGAGCCATATTAGGAATTTCAGTTCCGGGGTGTGGGGCTGGTCTGGCAACCCCCCTCAAAGGGGTTATGTCAAGTATATCATAATGTATCAAATCTGGAGCCAAAAATTAATTTCTTTCATGTTTTGACAATAAAAGAGGACATTTTGGGCTCATTTGGAGCATTACATCTCTGAACAGAAATTCTATAACCCAAATAGGGCTGTTAAAATGGTCGAAAAAAGATGTAAATCAGCCCAAATGAGTACCAAATGTTGGTCTATAATCCTGAAATTTGGCCAGAATATAGTCTGTAACTAGCTAAATCTGACTGCACAGGTTTTAGAATTACATCTGATATAGCAGTGACTCCTGGTGTGGTATTTGGACCCCAGCAGGCCTGTAATACGCCTGCTGGGGGGTGCATTAAGATATACTCATATCTTGCCCAGTAAGGCAGAAGTAAGGCTATAAACCATATTTTTTGTGAGTGTGGGAGCCACTAAGAGAGAATTAAGTAGTGTATTCCTTAAGAAATACACAACAAGCTCAAACTGCATGTCTTGGGAGTGCATGTAGCGAGGGTACCACTAAATGGCAAATCAGTCAAAAACACCCCTTAAAAGTTGCTGTATCTGGCTCAAATTTTCACAAAAAACTCAGTTTATATCAGAGAATAATATTGCATTGGTCTGAACCACTCAAGAGCCATATTAGGAATTTCAGTTCCGGGGTGTGGGGCTGGTCTGGCAACCCCCCTCAAAGGGGTTATGTCAAGTATATCATAATGTATCAAATCTGGAGCCAAAAATTAATTTCTTTCATGTTTTGACAATAAAAGAGGACATTTTGGGCTCATTTGGAGCATTACATCTCTGAACAGAAATTCTATAACCCAAATAGGGCTGTTAAAATGGTCGAAAAAAGATGTAAATCAGCCCAAATGAGTACCAAATGTTGGTCTATAATCCTGAAATTTGGCCAGAATATAGTCTGTAACTAGCTAAATCTGACTGCACAGGTTTTAGAAATTACATCTGATATAGCAGTGACTCCTGGTGTGGTATTTGGACCCCAGCAGGCCTGTAATACGCCTGCTGGGGGGTGCATTAAGATATACTCATATCTTGCCCAGTAAGGCAGAAGTAAGGCTATAAACCATATTTTTTGTGAGTGTGGGAGCCACTAAGAGAGAATTAAGTAGTGTATTCCTTAAGAAATACACAACAAGCTCAAACTGCATGTCTTGGGAGTGCATGTAGCGAGGGTACCACTAAATGGCAAATCAGTCAAAAACACCCCTTAAAGTTGCTGTATCTGGCTCAAATTTTCACAAAAAACTCAGTTTATATCAGAGAATAATATTGCATTGGTCTGAACCACTCAAGAGCCATATTAGGAATTTCAGTTCCGGGGTGTGGGGCTGGTCTGGCAACCCCCCTCAAAGGGGTTATGTCAAGTATATCATAATGTATCAAATCTGGAGCCAAAAATTAATTTCTTTCATGTTTTGACAATAAAAGAGGACATTTTGGGCTCATTTGGAGCATTACATCTCTGAACAGAAATTCTATAACCCAAATAGGGCTGTTAAAATGGTCGAAAAAAGATGTAAATCAGCCCAAATGAGTACCAAATGTTGGTCTATAATCCTGAAATTTGGCCAGAATATAGTCTGTAACTAGCTAAATCTGACTGCACAGGTTTTAGAATTACATCTGATATAGCAGTGACTCCTGGTGTGGTATTTGGACCCCAGCAGGCCTGTAATACGCCTGCTGGGGGGTGCATTAAGATATACTCATATCTTGCCCAGTAAGGCAGAAGTAAGGCTATAAACCATATTTTTTGTGAGTGTGGGAGCCACTAAGAGAGAATTAAGTAGTGTATTCCTTAAGAAATACACAACAAGCTCAAACTGCATGTCTTGGGAGTGCATGTAGCGAGGGTACCACTAAATGGCAAATCAGTCAAAAACACCCCTTAAAGTTGCTGTATCTGGCTCAAATTTTCACAAAAAACTCAGTTTATATCAGAGAATAATATTGCATTGGTCTGAACCACTCAAGAGCCATATTAGGAATTTCAGTTCCGGGGTGGTGGGGCTGGTCTGGCAACCCCCCTCAAAGGGGTTATGTCAAGTATATCATAATGTATCAAATCTGGAGCCAAAAATTAATTTCTTTCATGTTTTGACAATAAAAGAGGACATTTTGGGCTCATTTGGAGCATTACATCTCTGAACAGAAATTCTATAACCCAAATAGGGCTGTTAAAATGGTCGAAAAAAGATGTAAATCAGCCCAAATGAGTACCAAATGTTGGTCTATAATCCTGAAATTTGGCCAGAATATAGTCTGTAACTAGCTAAATCTGACTGCACAGGTTTTAGAATTACATCTGATATAGCAGTGACTCCTGGTGTGGTATTTGGACCCCAGCAGGCCTGTAATACGCCTGCTGGGGGGTGCATTAAGATATACTCATATCTTGCCCAGTAAGGCAGAAGTAAGGCTATAAACCATATTTTTTGTGAGTGTGGGAGCCACTAAGAGAGAATTAAGTAGTGTATTCCTTAAGAAATACACAACAAGCTCAAACTGCATGTCTTGGGAGTGCATGTAGCGAGGGTACCACTAAATGGCAAATCAGTCAAAAACACCCCTTAAAGTTGCTGTATCTGGCTCAAATTTTCACAAAAAACTCAGTTTATATCAGAGAATAATATTGCATTGGTCTGAACCACTCAAGAGCCATATTAGGAATTTCAGTTCCGGGGTGTGGGGCTGGTCTGGCAACCCCCCTCAAAGGGGTTATGTCAAGTATATCATAATGTATCAAATCTGGAGCCAAAAATTAATTTCTTTCATGTTTTGACAATAAAAGAGGACATTTTGGGCTCATTTGGAGCATTACATCTCTGAACAGAAATTCTATAACCCAAATAAGGCTGTTAAAATGGTCGAAAAAAGATGTAAATCAGCCCAAATGAGTACCAAATGTTGGTCTATAATCCTGAAATTTGGCCAGAATATAGTCTGTAACTAGCTAAATCTGACTGCACAGGTTTTAGAATTACATCTGATATAGCAGTGACTCCTGGTGTGGTATTTGGACCCCAGCAGGCCTGTAATACGCCTGCTGGGGGGTGCATTAAGATATACTCATATCTTGCCCAGTAAGGCAGAAGTAAGGCTATAAAACCATATTTTTTGTGAGTGTGGGAGCCACTAAGAGAGAATTAAGTAGTGTATTCCTTAAGAAATACACAACAAGCTCAAACTGCATGTCTTGGGAGTGCATGTAGCGAGGGTAACACTAAATGGCAAATCAGTCAAAAACACCCCTTAAAGTTGCTGTATCTGGCTCAAATTTTCACAAAAAAACTCAGTTTATATCAGAGAATAATATTGCATTGGTCTGAACCACTCAAGAGCCATATTAGGAATTTCAGTTCCGGGGTGTGGGGCTGGTCTGGCAACCACCCTCAAAGGGGTTATGTCAAGTATATCATAATGTATCAAATCTGGAGCCAAAAATTAATTTCTTTCATGTTTTGACAATAAAAGAGGACATTTTGGGCTCATTTGGAGCATTACATCTCTGAACAGAAATTCTATAACCCAAATAGGGCTGTTAAAATGGTCGAAAAAAGATGTAAATCAGCCCAAATGAGTACCAAATGTTGGTCTATAATCCTGAAATTTGGCCAGAATATAGTCTGTAACTAGCTAAATCTGACTGCACAGGTTTTAGAATTACATCTGATATAGCAGTGACTCCTGGTGTGGTATTTGGACCCCAGCAGGCCTGTAATACGCCTGCTGGGGGGTGCATTAAGATATACTCATATCTTGCCCAGTAAGGCAGAAGTAAGGCTATAAACCATATTTTTTGTGAGTGTGGGAGCCACTAAGAGAGAATTAAGTAGTGTATTCCTTAAGAAATACACAACAAGCTCAAACTGCATGTCTTGGGAGTGCATGTAGCGAGGGTACCACTAAATGGCAAATCAGTCAAAAACACCCCTTAAAGTTGCTGTATCTGGCTCAAATTTTCACAAAAAACTCAGTTTATATCAGAGAATAATATTGCATTGGTCTGAACCACTCAAGAGCCATATTAGGAATTTCAGTTCCGGGGTGTGGGGCTGGTCTGGCAACCCCCCTCAAAGGGGTTATGTCAAGTATATCATAATGTATCAAATCTGGAGCCAAAAATTAATTTCTTTCATGTTTTGACAATAAAAGAGGACATTTTGGGCTCATTTGGAGCATTACATCTCTGAACAGAAATTCTATAACCCAAATAGGGCTGTTAAAATGGTCGAAAAAAGATGTAAATCAGCCCAAATGAGTACCAAATGTTGGTCTATAATCCTGAAATTTGGCCAGAATATAGTCTGTAACTAGCTAAATCTGACTGCACAGGTTTTAGAATTACATCTGATATAGCAGTGACTCCTGGTGTGGTATTTGGACCCCAGCAGGCCTGTAATACGCCTGCTGGGGGGTGCATTAAGATATACTCATATCTTGCCCAGTAAGGCAGAAGTAAGGCTATAAACCATATTTTTTGTGAGTGTGGGAGCCACTAAGAGAGAATTAAGTAGTGTATTCCTTAAGAAATACACAACAAGCTCAAACTGCATGTCTTGGGAGTGCATGTAGCGAGGGTACCACTAAATGGCAAATCAGTCAAAAACACCCCTTAAAGTTGCTGTATCTGGCTCAAATTTTCACAAAAAACTCAGTTTATATCAGAGAATAATATTGCATTGGTCTGAACCACTCAAGAGCCATATTAGGAATTTCAGTTCCGGGGTGTGGGGCTGGTCTGGCAACCCCCCTCAAAGGGGTTATGTCAAGTATATCATAATGTATCAAATCTGGAGCCAAAAATTAATTTCTTTCATGTTTTGACAATAAAAGAGGACATTTTGGGCTCATTTGGAGCATTACATCTCTGAACAGAAATTCTATAACCCAAATAGGGCTGTTAAAATGGTCAAAAAAAGATGTAAATCAGCCCAAATGAGTACCAAATGTTGGTCTATAATCCTGAAATTTGGCCAGAATATAGTCTGTAACTAGCTAAATCTGACTGCACAGGTTTTAGAATTACATCTGATATAGCAGTGACTCCTGGTGTGGTATTTGGACCCCAGCAGGCCTGTAATACGCCTGCTGGGGGGTGCATTAAGATATACTCATATCTTGCCCAGTAAGGCAGAAGTAAGGCTATAAACCATATTTTTTGTGAGTGTGGGAGCCACTAAGAGAGAATTAAGTAGTGTATTCCTTAAGAAATACACAACAAGCTCAAACTGCATGTCTTGGGAGTGCATGTAGCGAGGGTACCACTAAATGGCAAATCAGTCAAAAACACCCCTTAAAGTTGCTGTATCTGGCTCAAATTTTCACAAAAAACTCAGTTTATATCAGAGAATAATATTGCATTGGTCTGAACCACTCAAGAGCCATATTAGGAATTTCAGTTCCGGGGTGTGGGGCTGGTCTGGCAACCCCCCTCAAAGGGGTTATGTCAAGTATATCATAATGTATCAAATCTGGAGCCAAAAATTAATTTCTTTCATGTTTTGACAATAAAAGAGGACATTTTGGGCTCATTTGGAGCATTACATCTCTGAACAGAAATTCTATAACCCAAATAGGGCTGTTAAAATGGTCGAAAAAAGATGTAAATCAGCCCAAATGAGTACCAAATGTTGGTCTATAATCCTGAAATTTGGCCAGAATATAGTCTGTAACTAGCTAAATCTGACTGCACAGGTTTTAGAATTACATCTGATATAGCAGTGACTCCTGGTGTGGTATTTGGACCCCAGCAGGCCTGTAATACGCCTGCTGGGGGGTGCATTAAGATATACTCATATCTTGCCCAGTAAGGCAGAAGTAAGGCTATAAACCATATTTTTTGTGAGTGTGGGAGCCACTAAGAGAGAATTAAGTAGTGTATTCCTTAAGAAATACACAACAAGCTCAAACTGCATGTCTTGGGAGTGCATGTAGCGAGGGTACCACTAAATGGCAAATCAGTCAAAAACACCCCTTAAAGTTGCTGTATCTGGCTCAAATTTTCACAAAAAACTCAGTTTATATCAGAGAATAATATTGCATTGGTCTGAACCACTCAAGAGCCATATTAGGAATTTCAGTTCCGGGGTGTGGGGCTGGTCTGGCAACCCCCCTCAAAGGGGTTATGTCAAGTATATCATAATGTATCAAATCTGGAGCCAAAAATTAATTTCTTTCATGTTTTGACAATAAAAGAGGACATTTTGGGCTCATTTGGAGCATTACATCTCTGAACAGAAATTCTATAACCCAAATAAGGCTGTTAAAATGGTCGAAAAAAGATGTAAATCAGCCCAAATGAGTACCAAATGTTGGTCTATAATCCTGAAATTTGGCCAGAATATAGTCTGTAACTAGCTAAATCTGACTGCACAGGTTTTAGAATTACATCTGATATAGCAGTGACTCCTGGTGTGGTATTTGGACCCCAGCAGGCCTGTAATACGCCTGCTGGGGGGTGCATTAAGATATACTCATATCTTGCCCAGTAAGGCAGAAGTAAGGCTATAAACCATATTTTTTGTGAGTGTGGGAGCCACTAAGAGAGAATTAAGTAGTGTATTCCTTAAGAAATACACAACAAGCTCAAACTGCATGTCTTGGGAGTGCATGTAGCGAGGGTACCACTAAATGGCAAATCAGTCAAAAACACCCCTTAAAGTTGCTGTATCTGGCTCAAATTTTCACAAAAAACTCAGTTTATATCAGAGAATAATATTGCATTGGTCTGAACCACTCAAGAGCCATATTAGGAATTTCAGTTCCGGGGTGTGGGGCTGGTCTGGCAACCCCCCTCAAAGGGGTTATGTCAAGTATATCATAATGTATCAAATCTGGAGCCAAAAATTAATTTCTTTCATGTTTTGACAATAAAAGAGGACATTTTGGGCTCATTTGGAGCATTACATCTCTGAACAGAAATTCTATAACCCAAATAAGGCTGTTAAAATGGTCGAAAAAAGATGTAAATCAGCCCAAATGAGTACCAAATGTTGGTCTATAATCCTGAAATTTGGCCAGAATATAGTCTGTAACTAGCTAAATCTGACTGCACAGGTTTTAGAATTACATCTGATATAGCAGTGACTCCTGGTGTGGTATTTGGACCCCAGCAGGCCTGTAATACGCCTGCTGGGGGGTGCATTAAGATATACTCATATCTTGCCCAGTAAGGCAGAAGTAAGGCTATAAACCATATTTTTTGTGAGTGTGGGAGCCACTAAGAGAGAATTAAGTAGTGTATTCCTTAAGAAATACACAACAAGCTCAAACTGCATGTCTTGGGAGTGCATGTAGCGAGGGTAACACTAAATGGCAAATCAGTCAAAAACACCCCTTAAAGTTGCTGTATCTGGCTCAAATTTTCACAAAAAACTCAGTTTATATCAGAGAATAATATTGCATTGGTCTGAACCACTCAAGAGCCATATTAGGAATTTCAGTTCCGGGGTGTGGGGCTGGTCTGGCAACCACCCTCAAAGGGGTTATGTCAAGTATATCATAATGTATCAAATCTGGAGCCAAAAAATAATTTCTTTCATGTTTTGACAATAAAAGAGGACATTTTGGGCTCATTTGGAGCATTACATCTCTGAACAGAAATTCTATAACCCAAATAGGGCTGTTAAAATGGTCGAAAAAAGATGTAAATCAGCCCAAATGAGTACCAAATGTTGGTCTATAATCCTGAAATTTGGCCAGAATATAGTCTGTAACTAGCTAAATCTGACTGCACAGGTTTTAGAATTACATCTGTTATAGCAGTGACTCCTGGTGTGGTATTTGGACCCCAGCAGGCCTGTAATACGCCTGCTGGGGGGTGCATTAAGATATACTCATATCTTGCCCAGTAAGGCAGAAGTAAGGCTATAAACCATATTTTTTGTGAGTGTGGGAGCCACTAAGAGAGAATTAAGTAGTGTATTCCTTAAGAAATACACAACAAGCTCAAACTGCATGTCTTGGGAGTGCATGTAGCGAGGGTAACACTAAATGGCAAATCAGTCAAAAACACCCCTTAAAGTTGCTGTATCTGGCTCAAATTTTCACAAAAAACTCAGTTTATATCAGAGAATAATATTGCATTGGTCTGAACCACTCAAGAGCCATATTAGGAATTTCAGTTCCGGGGTGTGGGGCTGGTCTGGCAACCACCCTCAAAGGGGTTATGTCAAGTATATCATAATGTATCAAATCTGGAGCCAAAAAATAATTTCTTTCATGTTTTGACAATAAAAGAGGACATTTTGGGCTCATTTGGAGCATTACATCTCTGAACAGAAATTCTATAACCCAAATAGGGCTGTTAAAATGGTCGAAAAAAGATGTAAATCAGCCCAAATGAGTACCAAATGTTGGTCTATAATCCTGAAATTTAGCCAGAATATAGTCTGTAACTAGCTAAATCTGACTGCACAGGTTTTAGAATTACATCTGATATAGCAGTGACTCCTGGTGTGGTATTTGGACCCCAGCAGGCCTGTAATACGCCTGCTGGGGGGTGCATTAAGATATACTCATATCTTGCCCAGTAAGGCAGAAGTAAGGCTATAAACCATATTTTTTGTGAGTGTGGGAGCCACTAAGAGAGAATTAAGTAGTGTATTCCTTAAGAAATACACAACAAGCTCACACTGCATGTCTTGGGAGTGCATGTAGCGAGGGTACCACTAAATGGCAAATCAGTCAAAAACACCCCTTAAAGTTGCTGTATCTGGCTCAAATTTTCACAAAAAACTCAGTTTATATCAGAGAATAATATTGCATTGGTCTGAACCACTCAAGAGCCATATTAGGAATTTCAGTTCCGGGGTGTGGGGCTGGTCTGGCAACCCCCCTCAAAGGGGTTATGTCAAGTATATCATAATGTATCAAATCTGGAGCCAAAAATTAATTTCTTTCATGTTTTGACAATAAAAGAGGACATTTTGGGCTCATTTGGAGCATTACATCTCTGAACAGAAATTCTATAACCCAAATAAGGCTGTTAAAATGGTCGAAAAAAGATGTAAATCAGCCCAAATGAGTACCAAATGTTGGTCTATAATCCTGAAATTTGGCCAGAATATAGTCTGTAACTAGCTAAATCTGACTGCACAGGTTTTAGAATTACATCTGATATAGCAGTGACTCCTGGTGTGGTATTTGGACCCCAGCAGGCCTGTAATACGCCTGCTGGGGGGTGCATTAAGATATACTCATATCTTGCCCAGTAAGGCAGAAGTAAGGCTATAAACCATATTTTTTGTGAGTGTGGGAGCCACTAAGAGAGAATTAAGTAGTGTATTCCTTAAGAAATACACAACAAGCTCAAACTGCATGTCTTGGGAGTGCATGTAGCGAGGGTACCACTAAATGGCAAATCAGTCAAAAACACCCCTTAAAGTTGCTGTATCTGGCTCAAATTTTCACAAAAAACTCAGTTTATATCAGAGAATAATATTGCATTGGTCTGAACCACTCAAGAGCCATATTAGGAATTTCAGTTCCGGGGTGTGGGGCTGGTCTGGCAACCCCCCTCAAAGGGGTTATGTCAAGTATATCATAATGTATCAAATCTGGAGCCAAAAATTAATTTCTTTCATGTTTTGACAATAAAAGAGGACATTTTGGGCTCATTTGGAGCATTACATCTCTGAACAGAAATTCTATAACCCAAATAAGGCTGTTAAAATGGTCGAAAAAAGATGTAAATCAGCCCAAATGAGTACCAAATGTTGGTCTATAATCCTGAAATTTGGCCAGAATATAGTCTGTAACTAGCTAAATCTGACTGCACAGGTTTTAGAATTACATCTGATATAGCAGTGACTCCTGGTGTGGTATTTGGACCCCAGCAGGCCTGTAATACGCCTGCTGGGGGGTGCATTAAGATATACTCATATCTTGCCCAGTAAGGCAGAAGTAAGGCTATAAACCATATTTTTTGTGAGTGTGGGAGCCACTAAGAGAGAATTAAGTAGTGTATTCCTTAAGAAATACACAACAAGCTCAAACTGCATGTCTTGGGAGTGCATGTAGCGAGGGTAACACTAAATGGCAAATCAGTCAAAAACACCCCTTAAAGTTGCTGTATCTGGCTCAAATTTTCACAAAAAACTCAGTTTATATCAGAGAATAATATTGCATTGGTCTGAACCACTCAAGAGCCATATTAGGAATTTCAGTTCCGGGGTGTGGGGCTGGTCTGGCAACCACCCTCAAAGGGGTTATGTCAAGTATATCATAATGTATCAAATCTGGAGCCAAAAAATAATTTCTTTCATGTTTTGACAATAAAAGAGGACATTTTGGGCTCATTTGGAGCATTACATCTCTGAACAGAAATTCTATAACCCAAATAGGGCTGTTAAAATGGTCGAAAAAAGATGTAAATCAGCCCAAATGAGTACCAAATGTTGGTCTATAATCCTGAAATTTGGCCAGAATATAGTCTGTAACTAGCTAAATCTGACTGCACAGGTTTTAGAATTACATCTGTTATAGCAGTGACTCCTGGTGTGGTATTTGGACCCCAGCAGGCCTGTAATACGCCTGCTGGGGGGTGCATTAAGATATACTCATATCTTGCCCAGTAAGGCAGAAGTAAGGCTATAAACCATATTTTTTGTGAGTGTGGGAGCCACTAAGAGAGAATTAAGTAGTGTATTCCTTAAGAAATACACAACAAGCTCAAACTGCATGTCTTGGGAGTGCATGTAGCGAGGGTAACACTAAATGGCAAATCAGTCAAAAACACCCCTTAAAGTTGCTGTATCTGGCTCAAATTTTCACAAAAAACTCAGTTTATATCAGAGAATAATATTGCATTGGTCTGAACCACTCAAGAGCCATATTAGGAATTTCAGTTCCGGGGTGTGGGGCTGGTCTGGCAACCACCCTCAAAGGGGTTATGTCAAGTATATCATAATGTATCAAATCTGGAGCCAAAAAATAATTTCTTTCATGTTTTGACAATAAAAGAGGACATTTTGGGCTCATTTGGAGCATTACATCTCTGAACAGAAATTCTATAACCCAAATAGGGCTGTTAAAATGGTCGAAAAAAGATGTAAATCAGCCCAAATGAGTACCAAATGTTGGTCTATAATCCTGAAATTTAGCCAGAATATAGTCTGTAACTAGCTAAATCTGACTGCACAGGTTTTAGAATTACATCTGATATAGCAGTGACTCCTGGTGTGGTATTTGGACCCCAGCAGGCCTGTAATACGCCTGCTGGGGGGTGCATTAAGATATACTCATATCTTGCCCAGTAAGGCAGAAGTAAGGCTATAAACCATATTTTTTGTGAGTGTGGGAGCCACTAAGAGAGAATTAAGTAGTGTATTCCTTAAGAAATACACAACAAGCTCACACTGCATGTCTTGGGAGTGCATGTAGCGAGGGTACCACTAAATGGCAAATCAGTCAAAAACACCCCTTAAAGTTGCTGTATCTGGCTCAAATTTTCACAAAAAACTCAGTTTATATCAGAGAATAATATTGCATTGGTCTGAACCACTCAAGAGCCATATTAGGAATTTCAGTTCCGGGGTGTGGGGCTGGTCTGGCAACCCCCCTCAAAGGGGTTATGTCAAGTATATCATAATGTATCAAATCTGGAGCCAAAAATTAATTTCTTTCATGTTTTGACAATAAAAGAGGACATTTTGGGCTCATTTGGAGCATTACATCTCTGAACAGAAATTCTATAACCCAAATAGGGCTGTTAAAATGGTCGAAAAAAGATGTAAATCAGCCCAAATGAGTACCAAATGTTGGTCTATAATCCTGAAATTTGGCCAGAATATAGTCTGTAACTAGCTAAATCTGACTGCAGAGGTTTTAGAATTACATCTGATATAGCAGTGACTCCTGGTGTGGTATTTGGACCCCAGCAGGCCTGTAATACGCCTGCTGGGGGGTGCATTAAGATATACTCATATCTTGCCCAGTAAGGCAGAAGTAAGGCTATAAACCATATTTTTTGCGAGTGTGGGAGCCACTAAGAGAGAATTAAGTAGTGTATTCCTTAAGAAATACACAACAAGCTCAAACTGCATGTCTTGGGAGTGCATGTAGCGAGGGTACCACTAAATGGCAAATCAGTCAAAAACACCCCTTAAAGTTGCTGTATCTGGCTCAAATTTTCACAAAAAACTCAGTTTATATCAGAGAATAATATTGCATTGGTCTGAACCACTCAAGAGCCATATTAGGAATTTCAGTTCCGGGGTGTGGGGCTGGTCTGGCAACCCCCCTCAAAGGGGTTATGTCAAGTATATCATAATGTATCAAATCTGGAGCCAAAAATTAATTTCTTTCATGTTTTGACAATAAAAGAGGACATTTTGGGCTCATTTGGAGCATTACATCTCTGAACAGAAATTCTATAACCCAAATAGGGCTGTTAAAATGGTCGAAAAAAGATGTAAATCAGCCCAAATGAGTACCAAATGTTGGTCTATAATCCTGAAATTTGGCCAGAATATAGTCTGTAACTAGCTAAATCTGACTGCACAGGTTTTAGAATTACATCTGATATAGCAGTGACTCCTGGTGTGGTATTTGGACCCCAGCAGGCCTGTAATACGCCTGCTGGGGGGTGCATTAAGATATACTCATATCTTGCCCAGTAAGGCAGAAGTAAGGCTATAAACCATATTTTTTGTGAGTGTGGGAGCCACTAAGAGAGAATTAAGTAGTGTATTCCTTAAGAAATACACAACAAGCTCAAACTGCATGTCTTGGGAGTGCATGTAGCGAGGGTACCACTAAATGGCAAATCAGTCAAAAACACCCCTTAAAGTTGCTGTATCTGGCTCAAATTTTCACAAAAAACTCAGTTTATATCAGAGAATAATATTGCATTGGTCTGAACCACTCAAGAGCCATATTAGGAATTTCAGTTCCGGGGTGTGGGGCTGGTCTGGCAACCCCCCTCAAAGGGGTTATGTCAAGTATATCATAATGTATCAAATCTGGAGCCAAAAATTAATTTCTTTCATGTTTTGACAATAAAAGAGGACATTTTGGGCTCATTTGGAGCATTACATCTCTGAACAGAAATTCTATAACCCAAATAAGGCTGTTAAAATGGTCGAAAAAAGATGTAAATCAGCCCAAATGAGTACCAAATGTTGGTCTATAATCCTGAAATTTGGCCAGAATATAGTCTGTAACTAGCTAAATCTGACTGCACAGGTTTTAGAATTACATCTGATATAGCAGTGACTCCTGGTGTGGTATTTGGACCCCAGCAGGCCTGTAATACGCCTGCTGGGGGGTGCATTAAGATATACTCATATCTTGCCCAGTAAGGCAGAAGTAAGGCTATAAACCATATTTTTTGTGAGTGTGGGAGCCACTAAGAGAGAATTAAGTAGTGTATTCCTTAAGAAATACACAACAAGCTCAAACTGCATGTCTTGGGAGTGCATGTAGCGAGGGTACCACTAAATGGCAAATCAGTCAAAAACACCCCTTAAAGTTGCTGTATCTGGCTCAAATTTTCACAAAAAACTCAGTTTATATCAGAGAATAATATTGCATTGGTCTGAACCACTCAAGAGCCATATTAGGAATTTCAGTTCCGGGGTGTGGGGCTGGTCTGGCAACCCCCCTCAAAGGGGTTATGTCAAGTATATCATAATGTATCAAATCTGGAGCCAAAAATTAATTTCTTTCATGTTTTGACAATAAAAGAGGACATTTTGGGCTCATTTGGAGCATTACATCTCTGAACAGAAATTCTATAACCCAAATAAGGCTGTTAAAATGGTCGAAAAAAGATGTAAATCAGCCCAAATGAGTACCAAATGTTGGTCTATAATCCTGAAATTTGGCCAGAATATAGTCTGTAACTAGCTAAATCTGACTGCACAGGTTTTAGAATTACATCTGATATAGCAGTGACTCCTGGTGTGGTATTTGGACCCCAGCAGGCCTGTAATACGCCTGCTGGGGGGTGCATTAAGATATACTCATATCTTGCCCAGTAAGGCAGAAGTAAGGCTATAAACCATATTTTTTGTGAGTGTGGGAGCCACTAAGAGAGAATTAAGTAGTGTATTCCTTAAGAAATACACAACAAGCTCAAACTGCATGTCTTGGGAGTGCATGTAGCGAGGGTAACACTAAATGGCAAATCAGTCAAAAACACCCCTTAAAGTTGCTGTATCTGGCTCAAATTTTCACAAAAAACTCAGTTTATATCAGAGAATAATATTGCATTGGTCTGAACCACTCAAGAGCCATATTAGGAATTTCAGTTCCGGGGTGTGGGGCTGGTCTGGCAACCACCCTCAAAGGGGTTATGTCAAGTATATCATAATGTATCAAATCTGGAGCCAAAAAATAATTTCTTTCATGTTTTGACAATAAAAGAGGACATTTTGGGCTCATTTGGAGCATTACATCTCTGAACAGAAATTCTATAACCCAAATAGGGCTGTTAAAATGGTCGAAAAAAGATGTAAATCAGCCCAAATGAGTACCAAATGTTGGTCTATAATCCTGAAATTTGGCCAGAATATAGTCTGTAACTAGCTAAATCTGACTGCACAGGTTTTAGAATTACATCTGATATAGCAGTGACTCCTGGTGTGGTATTTGGACCCCAGCAGGCCTGTAATACGCCTGCTGGGGGGTGCATTAAGATATACTCATATCTTGCCCAGTAAGGCAGAAGTAAGGCTATAAACCATATTTTTTGTGAGTGTGGGAGCCACTAAGAGAGAATTAAGTAGTGTATTCCTTAAGAAATACACAACAAGCTCAAACTGCATGTCTTGGGAGTGCATGTAGCGAGGGTAACACTAAATGGCAAATCAGTCAAAAACACCCCTTAAAGTTGCTGTATCTGGCTCAAATTTTCACAAAAAACTCAGTTTATATCAGAGAATAATATTGCATTGGTCTGAACCACTCAAGAGCCATATTAGGAATTTCAGTTCCGGGGTGTGGGGCTGGTTTGGCAACCACCCTCAAAGGGGTTATGTCAAGTATATCATAATGTATCAAATCTGGAGCCAAAAAATAATTTCTTTCATGTTTTGACAATAAAAGAGGACATTTTGGGCTCATTTGGAGCATTACATCTCTGAACAGAAATTCTATAACCCAAATAGGGCTGTTAAAATGGTCGAAAAAAGATGTAAATCAGCCCAAATGAGTACCAAATGTTGGTCTATAATCCTGAAATTTGGCCAGAATATAGTCTGTAACTAGCTAAATCTGACTGCACAGGTTTTAGAATTACATCTGATATAGCAGTGACTCCTGGTGTGGTATTTGGACCCCAGCAGGCCTGTAATACGCCTGCTGGGGGGTGCATTAAGATATACTCATATCTTGCCCAGTAAGGCAGAAGTAAGGCTATAAACCATATTTTTTGCGAGTGTGGGAGCCACTAAGAGAGAATTAAGTAGTGTATTCCTTAAGAAATACACAACAAGCTCAAACTGCATGTCTTGGGAGTGCATGTAGCGAGGGTACCACTAAATGGCAAATCAGTCAAAAACACCCCTTAAAGTTGCTGTATCTGGCTCAAATTTTCACAAAAAACTCAGTTTATATCAGAGAATAATATTGCATTGGTCTGAACCACTCAAGAGCCATATTAGGAATTTCAGTTCCGGGGTGTGGGGCTGGTCTGGCAACCCCCCTCAAAGGGGTTATGTCAAGTATATCATAATGTATCAAATCTGGAGCCAAAAATTAATTTCTTTCATGTTTTGACAATAAAAGAGGACATTTTGGGCTCATTTGGAGCATTACATCTCTGAACAGAAATTCTATAACCCAAATAGGGCTGTTAAAATGGTCGAAAAAAGATGTAAATCAGCCCAAATGAGTACCAAATGTTGGTCTATAATCCTGAAATTTGGCCAGAATATAGTCTGTAACTAGCTAAATCTGACTGCACAGGTTTTAGAATTACATCTGATATAGCAGTGACTCCTGGTGTGGTATTTGGACCCCAGCAGGCCTGTAATACGCCTGCTGGGGGGTGCATTAAGATATACTCATATCTTGCCCAGTAAGGCAGAAGTAAGGCTATAAACCATATTTTTTGTGAGTGTGGGAGCCACTAAGAGAGAATTAAGTAGTGTATTCCTTAAGAAATACACAACAAGCTCAAACTGCATGTCTTGGGAGTGCATGTAGCGAGGGTACCACTAAATGGCAAATCAGTCAAAAACACCCCTTAAAGTTGCTGTATCTGGCTCAAATTTTCACAAAAAACTCAGTTTATATCAGAGAATAATATTGCATTGGTCTGAACCACTCAAGAGCCATATTAGGAATTTCAGTTCCGGGGTGTGGGGCTGGTCTGGCAACCCCCCTCAAAGGGGTTATGTCAAGTATATCATAATGTATCAAATCTGGAGCCAAAAATTAATTTCTTTCATGTTTTGACAATAAAAGAGGACATTTTGGGCTCATTTGGAGCATTACATCTCTGAACAGAAATTCTATAACCCAAATAAGGCTGTTAAAATGGTCGAAAAAAGATGTAAATCAGCCCAAATGAGTACCAAATGTTGGTCTATAATCCTGAAATTTGGCCAGAATATAGTCTGTAACTAGCTAAATCTGACTGCACAGGTTTTAGAATTACATCTGATATAGCAGTGACTCCTGGTGTGGTATTTGGACCCCAGCAGGCCTGTAATACGCCTGCTGGGGGGTGCATTAAGATATACTCATATCTTGCCCAGTAAGGCAGAAGTAAGGCTATAAACCATATTTTTTGTGAGTGTGGGAGCCACTAAGAGAGAATTAAGTAGTGTATTCCTTAAGAAATACACAACAAGCTCAAACTGCATGTCTTGGGAGTGCATGTAGCGAGGGTAACACTAAATGGCAAATCAGTCAAAAACACCCCTTAAAGTTGCTGTATCTGGCTCAAATTTTCACAAAAAACTCAGTTTATATCAGAGAATAATATTGCATTGGTCTGAACCACTCAAGAGCCATATTAGGAATTTCAGTTCCGGGGTGTGGGGCTGGTTTGGCAACCACCCTCAAAGGGGTTATGTCAAGTATATCATAATGTATCAAATCTGGAGCCAAAAATTAATTTCTTTCATGTTTTGACAATAAAAGAGGACATTTTGGGCTCATTTGGAGCATTACATCTCTGAACAGAAATTCTATAACCCAAATAGGGCTGTTAAAATGGTCGAAAAAAGATGTAAATCAGCCCAAATGAGTACCAAATGTTGGTCTATAATCCTGAAATTTGGCCAGAATATAGTCTGTAACTAGCTAAATCTGACTGCACAGGTTTTAGAATTACATCTGATATAGCAGTGACTCCTGGTGTGGTATTTGGACCCCAGCAGGCCTGTAATACGCCTGCTGGGGGGTGCATTAAGATATACTCATATCTTGCCCAGTAAGGCAGAAGTAAGGCTATAAACCATATTTTTTGTGAGTGTGGGAGCCACTAAGAGAGAATTAAGTAGTGTATTCCTTAAGAAATACACAACAAGCTCAAACTGCATGTCTTGGGAGTGCATGTAGCGAGGGTACCACTAAATGGCAAATCAGTCAAAAACACCCCTTAAAGTTGCTGTATCTGGCTCAAATTTTCACAAAAAACTCAGTTTATATCAGAGAATAATATTGCATTGGTCTGAACCACTCAAGAGCCATATTAGGAATTTCAGTTCCGGGGTGTGGGGCTGGTCTGGCAACCCCCCTCAAAGGGGTTATGTCAAGTATATCATAATGTATCAAATCTGGAGCCAAAAATTAATTTCTTTCATGTTTTGACAATAAAAGAGGACATTTTGGGCTCATTTGGAGCATTACATCTCTGAACAGAAATTCTATAACCCAAATAAGGCTGTTAAAATGGTCGAAAAAAGATGTAAATCAGCCCAAATGAGTACCAAATGTTGGTCTATAATCCTGAAATTTGGCCAGAATATAGTCTGTAACTAGCTAAATCTGACTGCACAGGTTTTAGAATTACATCTGATATAGCAGTGACTCCTGGTGTGGTATTTGGACCCCAGCAGGCCTGTAATACGCCTGCTGGGGGGTGCATTAAGATATACTCATATCTTGCCCAGTAAGGCAGAAGTAAGGCTATAAACCATATTTTTTGTGAGTGTGGGAGCCACTAAGAGAGAATTAAGTAGTGTATTCCTTAAGAAATACACAACAAGCTCAAACTGCATGTCTTGGGAGTGCATGTAGCGAGGGTAACACTAAATGGCAAATCAGTCAAAAACACCCCTTAAAGTTGCTGTATCTGGCTCAAATTTTCACAAAAAACTCAGTTTATATCAGAGAATAATATTGCATTGGTCTGAACCACTCAAGAGCCATATTAGGAATTTCAGTTCCGGGGTGTGGGGCTGGTTTGGCAACCACCCTCAAAGGGGTTATGTCAAGTATATCATAATGTATCAAATCTGGAGCCAAAAAATAATTTCTTTCATGTTTTGACAATAAAAGAGGACATTTTGGGCTCATTTGGAGCATTACATCTCTGAACAGAAATTCTATAACCCAAATAGGGCTGTTAAAATGGTCGAAAAAAGATGTAAATCAGCCCAAATGAGTACCAAATGTTGGTCTATAATCCTGAAATTTGGCCAGAATATAGTCTGTAACTAGCTAAATCTGACTGCACAGGTTTTAGAATTACATCTGATATAGCAGTGACTCCTGGTGTGGTATTTGGACCCCAGCAGGCCTGTAATACGCCTGCTGGGGGGTGCATTAAGATATACTCATATCTTGCCCAGTAAGGCAGAAGTAAGGCTATAAACCATATTTTTTGCGAGTGTGGGAGCCACTAAGAGAGAATTAAGTAGTGTATTCCTTAAGAAATACACAACAAGCTCAAACTGCATGTCTTGGGAGTGCATGTAGCGAGGGTACCACTAAATGGCAAATCAGTCAAAAACACCCCTTAAAGTTGCTGTATCTGGCTCAAATTTTCACAAAAAACTCAGTTTATATCAGAGAATAATATTGCATTGGTCTGAACCACTCAAGAGCCATATTAGGAATTTCAGTTCCGGGGTGTGGGGCTGGTCTGGCAACCACCCTCAAAGGGGTTATGTCAAGTATATCATAATGTATCAAATCTGGAGCCAAAAAATAATTTCTTTCATGTTTTGACAATAAAAGAGGACATTTTGGGCTCATTTGGAGCATTACATCTCTGAACAGAAATTCTATAACCCAAATAGGGCTGTTAAAATGGTCGAAAAAAGATGTAAATCAGCCCAAATGAGTACCAAATGTTGGTCTATAATCCTGAAATTTGGCCAGAATATAGTCTGTAACTAGCTAAATCTGACTGCACAGGTTTTAGAATTACATCTGATATAGCAGTGACTCCTGGTGTGGTATTTGGACCCCAGCAGGCCTGTAATACGCCTGCTGGGGGGTGCATTAAGATATACTCATATCTTGCCCAGTAAGGCAGAAGTAAGGCTATAAACCATATTTTTTGTGAGTGTGGGAGCCACTAAGAGAGAATTAAGTAGTGTATTCCTTAAGAAATACACAACAAGCTCAAACTGCATGTCTTGGGAGTGCATGTAGCGAGGGTAACACTAAATGGCAAATCAGTCAAAAACACCCCTTAAAGTTGCTGTATCTGGCTCAAATTTTCACAAAAAACTCAGTTTATATCAGAGAATAATATTGCATTGGTCTGAACCACTCAAGAGCCATATTAGGAATTTCAGTTCCGGGGTGTGGGGCTGGTTTGGCAACCACCCTCAAAGGGGTTATGTCAAGTATATCATAATGTATCAAATCTGGAGCCAAAAAATAATTTCTTTCATGTTTTGACAATAAAAGAGGACATTTTGGGCTCATTTGGAGCATTACATCTCTGAACAGAAATTCTATAACCCAAATAAGGCTGTTAAAATGGTCGAAAAAAGATGTAAATCAGCCCAAATGAGTACCAAATGTTGGTCTATAATCCTGAAATTTGGCCAGAATATAGTCTGTAACTAGCTAAATCTGACTGCAGAGGTTTTAGAATTACATCTGATATAGCAGTGACTCCTGGTGTGGTATTTGGACCCCAGCAGGCCTGTAATACGCCTGCTGGGGGGTGCATTAAGATATACTCATATCTTGCCCAGTAAGGCAGAAGTAAGGCTATAAACCATATTTTTTGCGAGTGTGGGAGCCACTAAGAGAGAATTAAGTAGTGTATTCCTTAAGAAATACACAACAAGCTCAAACTGCATGTCTTGGGAGTGCATGTAGCGAGGGTACCACTAAATGGCAAATCAGTCAAAAACACCCCTTAAAGTTGCTGTATCTGGCTCAAATTTTCACAAAAAACTCAGTTTATATCAGAGAATAATATTGCATTGGTCTGAACCACTCAAGAGCCATATTAGGAATTTCAGTTCCGGGGTGTGGGGCTGGTCTGGCAACCCCCCTCAAAGGGGTTATGTCAAGTATATCATAATGTATCAAATCTGGAGCCAAAAATTAATTTCTTTCATGTTTTGACAATAAAAGAGGACATTTTGGGCTCATTTGGAGCATTACATCTCTGAACAGAAATTCTATAACCCAAATAGGGCTGTTAAAATGGTCGAAAAAAGATGTAAATCAGCCCAAATGAGTACCAAATGTTGGTCTATAATCCTGAAATTTGGCCAGAATATAGTCTGTAACTAGCTAAATCTGACTGCACAGGTTTTAGAATTACATCTGATATAGCAGTGACTCCTGGTGTGGTATTTGGACCCCAGCAGGCCTGTAATACGCCTGCTGGGGGGTGCATTAAGATATACTCATATCTTGCCCAGTAAGGCAGAAGTAAGGCTATAAACCATATTTTTTGTGAGTGTGGGAGCCACTAAGAGAGAATTAAGTAGTGTATTCCTTAAGAAATACACAACAAGCTCAAACTGCATGTCTTGGGAGTGCATGTAGCGAGGGTACCACTAAATGGCAAATCAGTCAAAAACACCCCTTAAAGTTGCTGTATCTGGCTCAAATTTTCACAAAAAACTCAGTTTATATCAGAGAATAATATTGCATTGGTCTGAACCACTCAAGAGCCATATTAGGAATTTCAGTTCCGGGGTGTGGGGCTGGTCTGGCAACCCCCCTCAAAGGGGTTATGTCAAGTATATCATAATGTATCAAATCTGGAGCCAAAAATTAATTTCTTTCATGTTTTGACAATAAAAGAGGACATTTTGGGCTCATTTGGAGCATTACATCTCTGAACAGAAATTCTATAACCCAAATAAGGCTGTTAAAATGGTCGAAAAAAGATGTAAATCAGCCCAAATGAGTACCAAATGTTGGTCTATAATCCTGAAATTTGGCCAGAATATAGTCTGTAACTAGCTAAATCTGACTGCACAGGTTTTAGAATTACATCTGATATAGCAGTGACTCCTGGTGTGGTATTTGGACCCCAGCAGGCCTGTAATACGCCTGCTGGGGGGTGCATTAAGATATACTCATATCTTGCCCAGTAAGGCAGAAGTAAGGCTATAAACCATATTTTTTGTGAGTGTGGGAGCCACTAAGAGAGAATTAAGTAGTGTATTCCTTAAGAAATACACAACAAGCTCAAACTGCATGTCTTGGGAGTGCATGTAGCGAGGGTAACACTAAATGGCAAATCAGTCAAAAACACCCCTTAAAGTTGCTGTATCTGGCTCAAATTTTCACAAAAAACTCAGTTTATATCAGAGAATAATATTGCATTGGTCTGAACCACTCAAGAGCCATATTAGGAATTTCAGTTCCGGGGTGTGGGGCTGGTTTGGCAACCACCCTCAAAGGGGTTATGTCAAGTATATCATAATGTATCAAATCTGGAGCCAAAAAATAATTTCTTTCATGTTTTGACAATAAAAGAGGACATTTTGGGCTCATTTGGAGCATTACATCTCTGAACAGAAATTCTATAACCCAAATAGGGCTGTTAAAATGGTCGAAAAAAGATGTAAATCAGCCCAAATGAGTACCAAATGTTGGTCTATAATCCTGAAATTTGGCCAGAATATAGTCTGTAACTAGCTAAATCTGACTGCACAGGTTTTAGAATTACATCTGATATAGCAGTGACTCCTGGTGTGGTATTTGGACCCCAGCAGGCCTGTAATACGCCTGCTGGGGGGTGCATTAAGATATACTCATATCTTGCCCAGTAAGGCAGAAGTAAGGCTATAAACCATATTTTTGCGAGTGTGGGAGCCACTAAGAGAGAATTAAGTAGTGTATTCCTTAAGAAATACACAACAAGCTCAAACTGCATGTCTTGGGAGTGCATGTAGCGAGGGTACCACTAAATGGCAAATCAGTCAAAAACACCCCTTAAAGTTGCTGTATCTGGCTCAAATTTTCACAAAAAACTCAGTTTATATCAGAGAATAATATTGCATTGGTCTGAACCACTCAAGAGCCATATTAGGAATTTCAGTTCCGGGGTGTGGGGCTGGTCTGGCAACCCCCCTCAAAGGGGTTATGTCAAGTATATCATAATGTATCAAATCTGGAGCCAAAAATTAATTTCTTTCATGTTTTGACAATAAAAGAGGACATTTTGGGCTCATTTGGAGCATTACATCTCTGAACAGAAATTCTATAACCCAAATAGGGCTGTTAAAATGGTCGAAAAAAGATGTAAATCAGCCCAAATGAGTACCAAATGTTGGTCTATAATCCTGAAATTTGGCCAGAATATAGTCTGTAACTAGCTAAATCTGACTGCACAGGTTTTAGAATTACATCTGATATAGCAGTGACTCCTGGTGTGGTATTTGGACCCCAGCAGGCCTGTAATACGCCTGCTGGGGGGTGCATTAAGATATACTCATATCTTGCCCAGTAAGGCAGAAGTAAGGCTATAAACCATATTTTTTGTGAGTGTGGGAGCCACTAAGAGAGAATTAAGTAGTGTATTCCTTAAGAAATACACAACAAGCTCAAACTGCATGTCTTGGGAGTGCATGTAGCGAGGGTACCACTAAATGGCAAATCAGTCAAAAACACCCCTTAAAGTTGCTGTATCTGGCTCAAATTTTCACAAAAAACTCAGTTTATATCAGAGAATAATATTGCATTGGTCTGAACCACTCAAGAGCCATATTAGGAATTTCAGTTCCGGGGTGTGGGGCTGGTCTGGCAACCCCCCTCAAAGGGGTTATGTCAAGTATATCATAATGTATCAAATCTGGAGCCAAAAATTAATTTCTTTCATGTTTTGACAATAAAAGAGGACATTTTGGGCTCATTTGGAGCATTACATCTCTGAACAGAAATTCTATAACCCAAATAAGGCTGTTAAAATGGTCGAAAAAAGATGTAAATCAGCCCAAATGAGTACCAAATGTTGGTCTATAATCCTGAAATTTGGCCAGAATATAGTCTGTAACTAGCTAAATCTGACTGCACAGGTTTTAGAATTACATCTGATATAGCAGTGACTCCTGGTGTGGTATTTGGACCCCAGCAGGCCTGTAATACGCCTGCTGGGGGGTGCATTAAGATATACTCATATCTTGCCCAGTAAGGCAGAAGTAAGGCTATAAACCATATTTTTTGTGAGTGTGGGAGCCACTAAGAGAGAATTAAGTAGTGTATTCCTTAAGAAATACACAACAAGCTCAAACTGCATGTCTTGGGAGTGCATGTAGCGAGGGTACCACTAAATGGCAAATCAGTCAAAAACACCCCTTAAAGTTGCTGTATCTGGCTCAAATTTTCACAAAAAACTCAGTTTATATCAGAGAATAATATTGCATTGGTCTGAACCACTCAAGAGCCATATTAGGAATTTCAGTTCCGGGGTGTGGGGCTGGTCTGGCAACCCCCCTCAAAGGGGTTATGTCAAGTATATCATAATGTATCAAATCTGGAGCCAAAAATTAATTTCTTTCATGTTTTGACAATAAAAGAGGACATTTTGGGCTCATTTGGAGCATTACATCTCTGAACAGAAATTCTATAACCCAAATAAGGCTGTTAAAATGGTCGAAAAAAGATGTAAATCAGCCCAAATGAGTACCAAATGTTGGTCTATAATCCTGAAATTTGGCCAGAATATAGTCTGTAACTAGCTAAATCTGACTGCACAGGTTTTAGAATTACATCTGATATAGCAGTGACTCCTGGTGTGGTATTTGGACCCCAGCAGGCCTGTAATACGCCTGCTGGGGGGTGCATTAAGATATACTCATATCTTGCCCAGTAAGGCAGAAGTAAGGCTATAAACCATATTTTTTGTGAGTGTGGGAGCCACTAAGAGAGAATTAAGTAGTGTATTCCTTAAGAAATACACAACAAGCTCAAACTGCATGTCTTGGGAGTGCATGTAGCGAGGGTAACACTAAATGGCAAATCAGTCAAAAACACCCCTTAAAGTTGCTGTATCTGGCTCAAATTTTCACAAAAAACTCAGTTTATATCAGAGAATAATATTGCATTGGTCTGAACCACTCAAGAGCCATATTAGGAATTTCAGTTCCGGGGTGTGGGGCTGGTCTGGCAACCCCCCTCAAAGGGGTTATGTCAAGTATATCATAATGTATCAAATCTGGAGCCAAAAATTAATTTCTTTCATGTTTTGACAATAAAAGAGGACATTTTGGGCTCATTTGGAGCATTACATCTCTGAACAGAAATTCTATAACCCAAATAAGGCTGTTAAAATGGTCGAAAAAAGATGTAAATCAGCCCAAATGAGTACCAAATGTTGGTCTATAATCCTGAAATTTGGCCAGAATATAGTCTGTAACTAGCTAAATCTGACTGCACAGGTTTTAGAATTACATCTGATATAGCAGTGACTCCTGGTGTGGTATTTGGACCCCAGCAGGCCTGTAATACGCCTGCTGGGGGGTGCATTAAGATATACTCATATCTTGCCCAGTAAGGCAGAAGTAAGGCTATAAACCATATTTTTTGTGAGTGTGGGAGCCACTAAGAGAGAATTAAGTAGTGTATTCCTTAAGAAATACACAACAAGCTCAAACTGCATGTCTTGGGAGTGCATGTAGCGAGGGTAACACTAAATGGCAAATCAGTCAAAAACACCCCTTAAAGTTGCTGTATCTGGCTCAAATTTTCACAAAAAACTCAGTTTATATCAGAGAATAATATTGCATTGGTCTGAACCACTCAAGAGCCATATTAGGAATTTCAGTTCCGGGGTGTGGGGCTGGTCTGGCAACCCCCCTCAAAGGGGTTATGTCAAGTATATCATAATGTATCAAATCTGGAGCCAAAAATTAATTTCTTTCATGTTTTGACAATAAAAGAGGACATTTTGGGCTCATTTGGAGCATTACATCTCTGAACAGAAATTCTATAACCCAAATAAGGCTGTTAAAATGGTCGAAAAAAGATGTAAATCAGCCCAAATGAGTACCAAATGTTGGTCTATAATCCTGAAATTTGGCCAGAATATAGTCTGTAACTAGCTAAATCTGACTGCACAGGTTTTAGAATTACATCTGATATAGCAGTGACTCCTGGTGTGGTATTTGGACCCCAGCAGGCCTGTAATACGCCTGCTGGGGGGTGCATTAAGATATACTCATATCTTGCCCAGTAAGGCAGAAGTAAGGCTATAAACCATATTTTTTGTGAGTGTGGGAGCCACTAAGAGAGAATTAAGTAGTGTATTCCTTAAGAAATACACAACAAGCTCAAACTGCATGTCTTGGGAGTGCATGTAGCGAGGGTAACACTAAATGGCAAATCAGTCAAAAACACCCCTTAAAGTTGCTGTATCTGGCTCAAATTTTCACAAAAAACTCAGTTTATATCAGAGAATAATATTGCATTGGTCTGAACCACTCAAGAGCCATATTAGGAATTTCAGTTCCGGGGTGTGGGGCTGGTCTGGCAACCACCCTCAAAGGGGTTATGTCAAGTATATCATAATGTATCAAATCTGGAGCCAAAAAATAATTTCTTTCATGTTTTGACAATAAAAGAGGACATTTTGGGCTCATTTGGAGCATTACATCTCTGAACAGAAATTCTATAACCCAAATAGGGCTGTTAAAATGGTCGAAAAAAGATGTAAATCAGCCCAAATGAGTACCAAATGTTGGTCTATAATCCTGAAATTTGGCCAGAATATAGTCTGTAACTAGCTAAATCTGACTGCACAGGTTTTAGAATTACATCTGTTATAGCAGTGACTCCTGGTGTGGTATTTGGACCCCAGCAGGCCTGTAATACGCCTGCTGGGGGGTGCATTAAGATATACTCATATCTTGCCCAGTAAGGCAGAAGTAAGGCTATAAACCATATTTTTTGTGAGTGTGGGAGCCACTAAGAGAGAATTAAGTAGTGTATTCCTTAAGAAATACACAACAAGCTCAAACTGCATGTCTTGGGAGTGCATGTAGCGAGGGTAACACTAAATGGCAAATCAGTCAAAAACACCCCTTAAAGTTGCTGTATCTGGCTCAAATTTTCACAAAAAACTCAGTTTATATCAGAGAATAATATTGCATTGGTCTGAACCACTCAAGAGCCATATTAGGAATTTCAGTTCCGGGGTGTGGGGCTGGTCTGGCAACCACCCTCAAAGGGGTTATGTCAAGTATATCATAATGTATCAAATCTGGAGCCAAAAAATAATTTCTTTCATGTTTTGACAATAAAAGAGGACATTTTGGGCTCATTTGGAGCATTACATCTCTGAACAGAAATTCTATAACCCAAATAGGGCTGTTAAAATGGTCGAAAAAAGATGTAAATCAGCCCAAATGAGTACCAAATGTTGGTCTATAATCCTGAAATTTGGCCAGAATATAGTCTGTAACTAGCTAAATCTGACTGCACAGGTTTTAGAATTACATCTGATATAGCAGTGACTCCTGGTGTGGTATTTGGACCCCAGCAGGCCTGTAATACGCCTGCTGGGGGGTGCATTAAGATATACTCATATCTTGCCCAGTAAGGCAGAAGTAAGGCTATAAACCATATTTTTTGTGAGTGTGGGAGCCACTAAGAGAGAATTAAGTAGTGTATTCCTTAAGAAATACACAACAAGCTCAAACTGCATGTCTTGGGAGTGCATGTAGCGAGGGTAACACTAAATGGCAAATCAGTCAAAAACACCCCTTAAAGTTGCTGTATCTGGCTCAAATTTTCACAAAAAACTCAGTTTATATCAGAGAATAATATTGCATTGGTCTGAACCACTCAAGAGCCATATTAGGAATTTCAGTTCCGGGGTGTGGGGCTGGTCTGGCAACCCCCCTCAAAGGGGTTATGTCAAGTATATCATAATGTATCAAATCTGGAGCCAAAAATTAATTTCTTTCATGTTTTGACAATAAAAGAGGACATTTTGGGCTCATTTGGAGCATTACATCTCTGAACAGAAATTCTATAACCCAAATAAGGCTGTTAAAATGGTCGAAAAAAGATGTAAATCAGCCCAAATGAGTACCAAATGTTGGTCTATAATCCTGAAATTTGGCCAGAATATAGTCTGTAACTAGCTAAATCTGACTGCACAGGTTTTAGAATTACATCTGATATAGCAGTGACTCCTGGTGTGGTATTTGGACCCCAGCAGGCCTGTAATACGCCTGCTGGGGGGTGCATTAAGATATACTCATATCTTGCCCAGTAAGGCAGAAGTAAGGCTATAAACCATATTTTTTGTGAGTGTGGGAGCCACTAAGAGAGAATTAAGTAGTGTATTCCTTAAGAAATACACAACAAGCTCAAACTGCATGTCTTGGGAGTGCATGTAGCGAGGGTAACACTAAATGGCAAATCAGTCAAAAACACCCCTTAAAGTTGCTGTATCTGGCTCAAATTTTCACAAAAAACTCAGTTTATATCAGAGAATAATATTGCATTGGTCTGAACCACTCAAGAGCCATATTAGGAATTTCAGTTCCGGGGTGTGGGGCTGGTCTGGCAACCACCCTCAAAGGGGTTATGTCAAGTATATCATAATGTATCAAATCTGGAGCCAAAAAATAATTTCTTTCATGTTTTGACAATAAAAGAGGACATTTTGGGCTCATTTGGAGCATTACATCTCTGAACAGAAATTCTATAACCCAAATAGGGCTGTTAAAATGGTCGAAAAAAGATGTAAATCAGCCCAAATGAGTACCAAATGTTGGTCTATAATCCTGAAATTTGGCCAGAATATAGTCTGTAACTAGCTAAATCTGACTGCACAGGTTTTAGAATTACATCTGTTATAGCAGTGACTCCTGGTGTGGTATTTGGACCCCAGCAGGCCTGTAATACGCCTGCTGGGGGGTGCATTAAGATATACTCATATCTTGCCCAGTAAGGCAGAAGTAAGGCTATAAACCATATTTTTTGTGAGTGTGGGAGCCACTAAGAGAGAATTAAGTAGTGTATTCCTTAAGAAATACACAACAAGCTCAAACTGCATGTCTTGGGAGTGCATGTAGCGAGGGTAACACTAAATGGCAAATCAGTCAAAAACACCCCTTAAAGTTGCTGTATCTGGCTCAAATTTTCACAAAAAACTCAGTTTATATCAGAGAATAATATTGCATTGGTCTGAACCACTCAAGAGCCATATTAGGAATTTCAGTTCCGGGGTGTGGGGCTGGTCTGGCAACCACCCTCAAAGGGGTTATGTCAAGTATATCATAATGTATCAAATCTGGAGCCAAAAAATAATTTCTTTCATGTTTTGACAATAAAAGAGGACATTTTGGGCTCATTTGGAGCATTACATCTCTGAACAGAAATTCTATAACCCAAATAGGGCTGTTAAAATGGTCGAAAAAAGATGTAAATCAGCCCAAATGAGTACCAAATGTTGGTCTATAATCCTGAAATTTGGCCAGAATATAGTCTGTAACTAGCTAAATCTGACTGCACAGGTTTTAGAATTACATCTGATATAGCAGTGACTCCTGGTGTGGTATTTGGACCCCAGCAGGCCTGTAATACGCCTGCTGGGGGGTGCATTAAGATATACTCATATCTTGCCCAGTAAGGCAGAAGTAAGGCTATAAACCATATTTTTTGTGAGTGTGGGAGCCACTAAGAGAGAATTAAGTAGTGTATTCCTTAAGAAATACACAACAAGCTCAAACTGCATGTCTTGGGAGTGCATGTAGCGAGGGTACCACTAAATGGCAAATCAGTCAAAAACACCCCTTAAAGTTGCTGTATCTGGCTCAAATTTTCACAAAAAACTCAGTTTATATCAGAGAATAATATTGCATTGGTCTGAACCACTCAAGAGCCATATTAGGAATTTCAGTTCCGGGGTGTGGGGCTGGTCTGGCAACCCCCCTCAAAGGGGTTATGTCAAGTATATCATAATGTATCAAATCTGGAGCCAAAAATTAATTTCTTTCATGTTTTGACAATAAAAGAGGACATTTTGGGCTCATTTGGAGCATTACATCTCTGAACAGAAATTCTATAACCCAAATAGGGCTGTTAAAATGGTCGAAAAAAGATGTAAATCAGCCCAAATGAGTACCAAATGTTGGTCTATAATCCTGAAATTTGGCCAGAATATAGTCTGTAACTAGCTAAATCTGACTGCACAGGTTTTAGAATTACATCTGATATAGCAGTGACTCCTGGTGTGGTATTTGGACCCCAGCAGGCCTGTAATACGCCTGCTGGGGGGTGCATTAAGATATACTCATATCTTGCCCAGTAAGGCAGAAGTAAGGCTATAAACCATATTTTTTGTGAGTGTGGGAGCCACTAAGAGAGAATTAAGTAGTGTATTCCTTAAGAAATACACAACAAGCTCAAACTGCATGTCTTGGGAGTGCATGTAGCGAGGGTACCACTAAATGGCAAATCAGTCAAAAACACCCCTTAAAGTTGCTGTATCTGGCTCAAATTTTCACAAAAAACTCAGTTTATATCAGAGAATAATATTGCATTGGTCTGAACCACTCAAGAGCCATATTAGGAATTTCAGTTCCGGGGTGTGGGGCTGGTCTGGCAACCCCCCTCAAAGGGGTTATGTCAAGTATATCATAATGTATCAAATCTGGAGCCAAAAATTAATTTCTTTCATGTTTTGACAATAAAAGAGGACATTTTGGGCTCATTTGGAGCATTACATCTCTGAACAGAAATTCTATAACCCAAATAGGGCTGTTAAAATGGTCGAAAAAAGATGTAAATCAGCCCAAATGAGTACCAAATGTTGGTCTATAATCCTGAAATTTGGCCAGAATATAGTCTGTAACTAGCTAAATCTGACTGCACAGGTTTTAGAATTACATCTGATATAGCAGTGACTCCTGGTGTGGTATTTGGACCCCAGCAGGCCTGTAATACGCCTGCTGGGGGGTGCATTAAGATATACTCATATCTTGCCCAGTAAGGCAGAAGTAAGGCTATAAACCATATTTTTTGTGAGTGTGGGAGCCACTAAGAGAGAATTAAGTAGTGTATTCCTTAAGAAATACACAACAAGCTCAAACTGCATGTCTTGGGAGTGCATGTAGCGAGGGTACCACTAAATGGCAAATCAGTCAAAAACACCCCTTAAAGTTGCTGTATCTGGCTCAAATTTTCACAAAAAACTCAGTTTATATCAGAGAATAATATTGCATTGGTCTGAACCACTCAAGAGCCATATTAGGAATTTCAGTTCCGGGGTGTGGGGCTGGTCTGGCAACCCCCCTCAAAGGGGTTATGTCAAGTATATCATAATGTATCAAATCTGGAGCCAAAAATTAATTTCTTTCATGTTTTGACAATAAAAGAGGACATTTTGGGCTCATTTGGAGCATTACATCTCTGAACAGAAATTCTATAACCCAAATAGGGCTGTTAAAATGGTCGAAAAAAGATGTAAATCAGCCCAAATGAGTACCAAATGTTGGTCTATAATCCTGAAATTTGGCCAGAATATAGTCTGTAACTAGCTAAATCTGACTGCACAGGTTTTAGAATTACATCTGATATAGCAGTGACTCCTGGTGTGGTATTTGGACCCCAGCAGGCCTGTAATACGCCTGCTGGGGGGTGCATTAAGATATACTCATATCTTGCCCAGTAAGGCAGAAGTAAGGCTATAAACCATATTTTTTGTGAGTGTGGGAGCCACTAAGAGAGAATTAAGTAGTGTATTCCTTAAGAAATACACAACAAGCTCAAACTGCATGTCTTGGGAGTGCATGTAGCGAGGGTACCACTAAATGGCAAATCAGTCAAAAACACCCCTTAAAGTTGCTGTATCTGGCTCAAATTTTCACAAAAAACTCAGTTTATATCAGAGAATAATATTGCATTGGTCTGAACCACTCAAGAGCCATATTAGGAATTTCAGTTCCGGGGTGTGGGGCTGGTCTGGCAACCCCCCTCAAAGGGGTTATGTCAAGTATATCATAATGTATCAAATCTGGAGCCAAAAATTAATTTCTTTCATGTTTTGACAATAAAAGAGGACATTTTGGGCTCATTTGGAGCATTACATCTCTGAACAGAAATTCTATAACCCAAATAGGGCTGTTAAAATGGTCGAAAAAAGATGTAAATCAGCCCAAATGAGTACCAAATGTTGGTCTATAATCCTGAAATTTGGCCAGAATATAGTCTGTAACTAGCTAAATCTGACTGCACAGGTTTTAGAATTACATCTGTTATAGCAGTGACTCCTGGTGTGGTATTTGGACCCCAGCAGGCCTGTAATACGCCTGCTGGGGGGTGCATTAAGATATACTCATATCTTGCCCAGTAAGGCAGAAGTAAGGCTATAAACCATATTTTTTGTGAGTGTGGGAGCCACTAAGAGAGAATTAAGTAGTGTATTCCTTAAGAAATACACAACAAGCTCAAACTGCATGTCTTGGGAGTGCATGTAGCGAGGGTACCACTAAATGGCAAATCAGTCAAAAACACCCCTTAAAGTTGCTGTATCTGGCTCAAATTTTCACAAAAAACTCAGTTTATATCAGAGAATAATATTGCATTGGTCTGAACCACTCAAGAGCCATATTAGGAATTTCAGTTCCGGGGTGTGGGGCTGGTCTGGCAACCCCCCTCAAAGGGGTTATGTCAAGTATATCATAATGTATCAAATCTGGAGCCAAAAATTAATTTCTTTCATGTTTTGACAATAAAAGAGGACATTTTGGGCTCATTTGGAGCATTACATCTCTGAACAGAAATTCTATAACCCAAATAAGGCTGTTAAAATGGTCGAAAAAAGATGTAAATCAGCCCAAATGAGTACCAAATGTTGGTCTATAATCCTGAAATTTGGCCAGAATATAGTCTGTAACTAGCTAAATCTGACTGCACAGGTTTTAGAATTACATCTGATATAGCAGTGACTCCTGGTGTGGTATTTGGACCCCAGCAGGCCTGTAATACGCCTGCTGGGGGGTGCATTAAGATATACTCATATCTTGCCCAGTAAGGCAGAAGTAAGGCTATAAACCATATTTTTTGTGAGTGTGGGAGCCACTAAGAGAGAATTAAGTAGTGTATTCCTTAAGAAATACACAACAAGCTCAAACTGCATGTCTTGGGAGTGCATGTAGCGAGGGTACCACTAAATGGCAAATCAGTCAAAAACACCCCTTAAAGTTGCTGTATCTGGCTCAAATTTTCACAAAAAACTCAGTTTATATCAGAGAATAATATTGCATTGGTCTGAACCACTCAAGAGCCATATTAGGAATTTCAGTTCCGGGGTGTGGGGCTGGTCTGGCAACCACCCTCAAAGGGGTTATGTCAAGTATATCATAATGTATCAAATCTGGAGCCAAAAAATAATTTCTTTCATGTTTTGACAATAAAAGAGGACATTTTGGGCTCATTTGGAGCATTACATCTCTGAACAGAAATTCTATAACCCAAATAGGGCTGTTAAAATGGTCGAAAAAAGATGTAAATCAGCCCAAATGAGTACCAAATGTTGGTCTATAATCCTGAAATTTGGCCAGAATATAGTCTGTAACTAGCTAAATCTGACTGCACAGGTTTTAGAATTACATCTGTTATAGCAGTGACTCCTGGTGTGGTATTTGGACCCCAGCAGGCCTGTAATACGCCTGCTGGGGGGTGCATTAAGATATACTCATATCTTGCCCAGTAAGGCAGAAGTAAGGCTATAAACCATATTTTTTGTGAGTGTGGGAGCCACTAAGAGAGAATTAAGTAGTGTATTCCTTAAGAAATACACAACAAGCTCAAACTGCATGTCTTGGGAGTGCATGTAGCGAGGGTACCACTAAATGGCAAATCAGTCAAAAACACCCCTTAAAGTTGCTGTATCTGGCTCAAATTTTCACAAAAAACTCAGTTTATATCAGAGAATAATATTGCATTGGTCTGAACCACTCAAGAGCCATATTAGGAATTTCAGTTCCGGGGTGTGGGGCTGGTCTGGCAACCCCCCTCAAAGGGGTTATGTCAAGTATATCATAATGTATCAAATCTGGAGCCAAAAATTAATTTCTTTCATGTTTTGACAATAAAAGAGGACATTTTGGGCTCATTTGGAGCATTACATCTCTGAACAGAAATTCTATAACCCAAATAAGGCTGTTAAAATGGTCGAAAAAAGATGTAAATCAGCCCAAATGAGTACCAAATGTTGGTCTATAATCCTGAAATTTGGCCAGAATATAGTCTGTAACTAGCTAAATCTGACTGCACAGGTTTTAGAATTACATCTGATATAGCAGTGACTCCTGGTGTGGTATTTGGACCCCAGCAGGCCTGTAATACGCCTGCTGGGGGGTGCATTAAGATATACTCATATCTTGCCCAGTAAGGCAGAAGTAAGGCTATAAACCATATTTTTTGTGAGTGTGGGAGCCACTAAGAGAGAATTAAGTAGTGTATTCCTTAAGAAATACACAACAAGCTCAAACTGCATGTCTTGGGAGTGCATGTAGCGAGGGTACCACTAAATGGCAAATCAGTCAAAAACACCCCTTAAAGTTGCTGTATCTGGCTCAAATTTTCACAAAAAACTCAGTTTATATCAGAGAATAATATTGCATTGGTCTGAACCACTCAAGAGCCATATTAGGAATTTCAGTTCCGGGGTGTGGGGCTGGTCTGGCAACCACCCTCAAAGGGGTTATGTCAAGTATATCATAATGTATCAAATCTGGAGCCAAAAAATAATTTCTTTCATGTTTTGACAATAAAAGAGGACATTTTGGGCTCATTTGGAGCATTACATCTCTGAACAGAAATTCTATAACCCAAATAGGGCTGTTAAAATGGTCGAAAAAAGATGTAAATCAGCCCAAATGAGTACCAAATGTTGGTCTATAATCCTGAAATTTGGCCAGAATATAGTCTGTAACTAGCTAAATCTGACTGCACAGGTTTTAGAATTACATCTGTTATAGCAGTGACTCCTGGTGTGGTATTTGGACCCCAGCAGGCCTGTAATACGCCTGCTGGGGGGTGCATTAAGATATACTCATATCTTGCCCAGTAAGGCAGAAGTAAGGCTATAAACCATATTTTTTGTGAGTGTGGGAGCCACTAAGAGAGAATTAAGTAGTGTATTCCTTAAGAAATACACAACAAGCTCAAACTGCATGTCTTGGGAGTGCATGTAGCGAGGGTACCACTAAATGGCAAATCAGTCAAAAACACCCCTTAAAGTTGCTGTATCTGGCTCAAATTTTCACAAAAAACTCAGTTTATATCAGAGAATAATATTGCATTGGTCTGAACCACTCAAGAGCCATATTAGGAATTTCAGTTCCGGGGTGTGGGGCTGGTCTGGCAACCCCCCTCAAAGGGGTTATGTCAAGTATATCATAATGTATCAAATCTGGAGCCAAAAATTAATTTCTTTCATGTTTTGACAATAAAAGAGGACATTTTGGGCTCATTTGGAGCATTACATCTCTGAACAGAAATTCTATAACCCAAATAAGGCTGTTAAAATGGTCGAAAAAAGATGTAAATCAGCCCAAATGAGTACCAAATGTTGGTCTATAATCCTGAAATTTGGCCAGAATATAGTCTGTAACTAGCTAAATCTGACTGCACAGGTTTTAGAATTACATCTGATATAGCAGTGACTCCTGGTGTGGTATTTGGACCCCAGCAGGCCTGTAATACGCCTGCTGGGGGGTGCATTAAGATATACTCATATCTTGCCCAGTAAGGCAGAAGTAAGGCTATAAACCATATTTTTTGTGAGTGTGGGAGCCACTAAGAGAGAATTAAGTAGTGTATTCCTTAAGAAATACACAACAAGCTCAAACTGCATGTCTTGGGAGTGCATGTAGCGAGGGTACCACTAAATGGCAAATCAGTCAAAAACACCCCTTAAAGTTGCTGTATCTGGCTCAAATTTTCACAAAAAACTCAGTTTATATCAGAGAATAATATTGCATTGGTCTGAACCACTCAAGAGCCATATTAGGAATTTCAGTTCCGGGGTGTGGGGCTGGTCTGGCAACCCCCCTCAAAGGGGTTATGTCAAGTATATCATAATGTATCAAATCTGGAGCCAAAAATTAATTTCTTTCATGTTTTGACAATAAAAGAGGACATTTTGGGCTCATTTGGAGCATTACATCTCTGAACAGAAATTCTATAACCCAAATAGGGCTGTTAAAATGGTCGAAAAAAGATGTAAATCAGCCCAAATGAGTACCAAATGTTGGTCTATAATCCTGAAATTTGGCCAGAATATAGTCTGTAACTAGCTAAATCTGACTGCACAGGTTTTAGAATTACATCTGTTATAGCAGTGACTCCTGGTGTGGTATTTGGACCCCAGCAGGCCTGTAATACGCCTGCTGGGGGGTGCATTAAGATATACTCATATCTTGCCCAGTAAGGCAGAAGTAAGGCTATAAACCATATTTTTTGTGAGTGTGGGAGCCACTAAGAGAGAATTAAGTAGTGTATTCCTTAAGAAATACACAACAAGCTCAAACTGCATGTCTTGGGAGTGCATGTAGCGAGGGTACCACTAAATGGCAAATCAGTCAAAAACACCCCTTAAAGTTGCTGTATCTGGCTCAAATTTTCACAAAAAACTCAGTTTATATCAGAGAATAATATTGCATTGGTCTGAACCACTCAAGAGCCATATTAGGAATTTCAGTTCCGGGGTGTGGGGCTGGTCTGGCAACCCCCCTCAAAGGGGTTATGTCAAGTATATCATAATGTATCAAATCTGGAGCCAAAAATTAATTTCTTTCATGTTTTGACAATAAAAGAGGACATTTTGGGCTCATTTGGAGCATTACATCTCTGAACAGAAATTCTATAACCCAAATAAGGCTGTTAAAATGGTCGAAAAAAGATGTAAATCAGCCCAAATGAGTACCAAATGTTGGTCTATAATCCTGAAATTTGGCCAGAATATAGTCTGTAACTAGCTAAATCTGACTGCACAGGTTTTAGAATTACATCTGATATAGCAGTGACTCCTGGTGTGGTATTTGGACCCCAGCAGGCCTGTAATACGCCTGCTGGGGGGTGCATTAAGATATACTCATATCTTGCCCAGTAAGGCAGAAGTAAGGCTATAAACCATATTTTTTGTGAGTGTGGGAGCCACTAAGAGAGAATTAAGTAGTGTATTCCTTAAGAAATACACAACAAGCTCAAACTGCATGTCTTGGGAGTGCATGTAGCGAGGGTACCACTAAATGGCAAATCAGTCAAAAACACCCCTTAAAGTTGCTGTATCTGGCTCAAATTTTCACAAAAAACTCAGTTTATATCAGAGAATAATATTGCATTGGTCTGAACCACTCAAGAGCCATATTAGGAATTTCAGTTCCGGGGTGTGGGGCTGGTCTGGCAACCACCCTCAAAGGGGTTATGTCAAGTATATCATAATGTATCAAATCTGGAGCCAAAAAATAATTTCTTTCATGTTTTGACAATAAAAGAGGACATTTTGGGCTCATTTGGAGCATTACATCTCTGAACAGAAATTCTATAACCCAAATAGGGCTGTTAAAATGGTCGAAAAAAGATGTAAATCAGCCCAAATGAGTACCAAATGTTGGTCTATAATCCTGAAATTTGGCCAGAATATAGTCTGTAACTAGCTAAATCTGACTGCACAGGTTTTAGAATTACATCTGTTATAGCAGTGACTCCTGGTGTGGTATTTGGACCCCAGCAGGCCTGTAATACGCCTGCTGGGGGGTGCATTAAGATATACTCATATCTTGCCCAGTAAGGCAGAAGTAAGGCTATAAACCATATTTTTTGTGAGTGTGGGAGCCACTAAGAGAGAATTAAGTAGTGTATTCCTTAAGAAATACACAACAAGCTCAAACTGCATGTCTTGGGAGTGCATGTAGCGAGGGTACCACTAAATGGCAAATCAGTCAAAAACACCCCTTAAAGTTGCTGTATCTGGCTCAAATTTTCACAAAAAACTCAGTTTATATCAGAGAATAATATTGCATTGGTCTGAACCACTCAAGAGCCATATTAGGAATTTCAGTTCCGGGGTGTGGGGCTGGTCTGGCAACCCCCCTCAAAGGGGTTATGTCAAGTATATCATAATGTATCAAATCTGGAGCCAAAAATTAATTTCTTTCATGTTTTGACAATAAAAGAGGACATTTTGGGCTCATTTGGAGCATTACATCTCTGAACAGAAATTCTATAACCCAAATAAGGCTGTTAAAATGGTCGAAAAAAGATGTAAATCAGCCCAAATGAGTACCAAATGTTGGTCTATAATCCTGAAATTTGGCCAGAATATAGTCTGTAACTAGCTAAATCTGACTGCACAGGTTTTAGAATTACATCTGATATAGCAGTGACTCCTGGTGTGGTATTTGGACCCCAGCAGGCCTGTAATACGCCTGCTGGGGGGTGCATTAAGATATACTCATATCTTGCCCAGTAAGGCAGAAGTAAGGCTATAAACCATATTTTTTGTGAGTGTGGGAGCCACTAAGAGAGAATTAAGTAGTGTATTCCTTAAGAAATACACAACAAGCTCAAACTGCATGTCTTGGGAGTGCATGTAGCGAGGGTACCACTAAATGGCAAATCAGTCAAAAACACCCCTTAAAGTTGCTGTATCTGGCTCAAATTTTCACAAAAAACTCAGTTTATATCAGAGAATAATATTGCATTGGTCTGAACCACTCAAGAGCCATATTAGGAATTTCAGTTCCGGGGTGTGGGGCTGGTCTGGCAACCCCCCTCAAAGGGGTTATGTCAAGTATATCATAATGTATCAAATCTGGAGCCAAAAATTAATTTCTTTCATGTTTTGACAATAAAAGAGGACATTTTGGGCTCATTTGGAGCATTACATCTCTGAACAGAAATTCTATAACCCAAATAGGGCTGTTAAAATGGTCGAAAAAAGATGTAAATCAGCCCAAATGAGTACCAAATGTTGGTCTATAATCCTGAAATTTGGCCAGAATATAGTCTGTAACTAGCTAAATCTGACTGCACAGGTTTTAGAATTACATCTGATATAGCAGTGACTCCTGGTGTGGTATTTGGACCCCAGCAGGCCTGTAATACGCCTGCTGGGGGGTGCATTAAGATATACTCATATCTTGCCCAGTAAGGCAGAAGTAAGGCTATAAACCATATTTTTTGTGAGTGTGGGAGCCACTAAGAGAGAATTAAGTAGTGTATTCCTTAAGAAATACACAACAAGCTCAAACTGCATGTCTTGGGAGTGCATGTAGCGAGGGTACCACTAAATGGCAAATCAGTCAAAAACACCCCTTAAAGTTGCTGTATCTGGCTCAAATTTTCACAAAAAACTCAGTTTATATCAGAGAATAATATTGCATTGGTCTGAACCACTCAAGAGCCATATTAGGAATTTCAGTTCCGGGGTGTGGGGCTGGTCTGGCAACCACCCTCAAAGGGGTTATGTCAAGTATATCATAATGTATCAAATCTGGAGCCAAAAAATAATTTCTTTCATGTTTTGACAATAAAAGAGGACATTTTGGGCTCATTTGGAGCATTACATCTCTGAACAGAAATTCTATAACCCAAATAGGGCTGTTAAAATGGTCGAAAAAAGATGTAAATCAGCCCAAATGAGTACCAAATGTTGGTCTATAATCCTGAAATTTGGCCAGAATATAGTCTGTAACTAGCTAAATCTGACTGCACAGGTTTTAGAATTACATCTGTTATAGCAGTGACTCCTGGTGTGGTATTTGGACCCCAGCAGGCCTGTAATACGCCTGCTGGGGGGTGCATTAAGATATACTCATATCTTGCCCAGTAAGGCAGAAGTAAGGCTATAAACCATATTTTTTGTGAGTGTGGGAGCCACTAAGAGAGAATTAAGTAGTGTATTCCTTAAGAAATACACAACAAGCTCAAACTGCATGTCTTGGGAGTGCATGTAGCGAGGGTACCACTAAATGGCAAATCAGTCAAAAACACCCCTTAAAGTTGCTGTATCTGGCTCAAATTTTCACAAAAAACTCAGTTTATATCAGAGAATAATATTGCATTGGTCTGAACCACTCAAGAGCCATATTAGGAATTTCAGTTCCGGGGTGTGGGGCTGGTCTGGCAACCCCCCTCAAAGGGGTTATGTCAAGTATATCATAATGTATCAAATCTGGAGCCAAAAATTAATTTCTTTCATGTTTTGACAATAAAAGAGGACATTTTGGGCTCATTTGGAGCATTACATCTCTGAACAGAAATTCTATAACCCAAATAGGGCTGTTAAAATGGTCGAAAAAAGATGTAAATCAGCCCAAATGAGTACCAAATGTTGGTCTATAATCCTGAAATTTGGCCAGAATATAGTCTGTAACTAGCTAAATCTGACTGCACAGGTTTTAGAATTACATCTGATATAGCAGTGACTCCTGGTGTGGTATTTGGACCCCAGCAGGCCTGTAATACGCCTGCTGGGGGGTGCATTAAGATATACTCATATCTTGCCCAGTAAGGCAGAAGTAAGGCTATAAACCATATTTTTTGTGAGTGTGGGAGCCACTAAGAGAGAATTAAGTAGTGTATTCCTTAAGAAATACACAACAAGCTCAAACTGCATGTCTTGGGAGTGCATGTAGCGAGGGTACCACTAAATGGCAAATCAGTCAAAAACACCCCTTAAAGTTGCTGTATCTGGCTCAAATTTTCACAAAAAACTCAGTTTATATCAGAGAATAATATTGCATTGGTCTGAACCACTCAAGAGCCATATTAGGAATTTCAGTTCCGGGGTGTGGGGCTGGTCTGGCAACCCCCCTCAAAGGGGTTATGTCAAGTATATCATAATGTATCAAATCTGGAGCCAAAAATTAATTTCTTTCATGTTTTGACAATAAAAGAGGACATTTTGGGCTCATTTGGAGCATTACATCTCTGAACAGAAATTCTATAACCCAAATAGGGCTGTTAAAATGGTCGAAAAAAGATGTAAATCAGCCCAAATGAGTACCAAATGTTGGTCTATAATCCTGAAATTTGGCCAGAATATAGTCTGTAACTAGCTAAATCTGACTGCACAGGTTTTAGAATTACATCTGATATAGCAGTGACTCCTGGTGTGGTATTTGGACCCCAGCAGGCCTGTAATACGCCTGCTGGGGGGTGCATTAAGATATACTCATATCTTGCCCAGTAAGGCAGAAGTAAGGCTATAAACCATATTTTTTGTGAGTGTGGGAGCCACTAAGAGAGAATTAAGTAGTGTATTCCTTAAGAAATACACAACAAGCTCAAACTGCATGTCTTGGGAGTGCATGTAGCGAGGGTACCACTAAATGGCAAATCAGTCAAAAACACCCCTTAAAGTTGCTGTATCTGGCTCAAATTTTCACAAAAAACTCAGTTTATATCAGAGAATAATATTGCATTGGTCTGAACCACTCAAGAGCCATATTAGGAATTTCAGTTCCGGGGTGTGGGGCTGGTCTGGCAACCCCCCTCAAAGGGGTTATGTCAAGTATATCATAATGTATCAAATCTGGAGCCAAAAATTAATTTCTTTCATGTTTTGACAATAAAAGAGGACATTTTGGGCTCATTTGGAGCATTACATCTCTGAACAGAAATTCTATAACCCAAATAGGGCTGTTAAAATGGTCGAAAAAAGATGTAAATCAGCCCAAATGAGTACCAAATGTTGGTCTATAATCCTGAAATTTGGCCAGAATATAGTCTGTAACTAGCTAAATCTGACTGCACAGGTTTTAGAATTACATCTGATATAGCAGTGACTCCTGGTGTGGTATTTGGACCCCAGCAGGCCTGTAATACGCCTGCTGGGGGGTGCATTAAGATATACTCATATCTTGCCCAGTAAGGCAGAAGTAAGGCTATAAACCATATTTTTTGTGAGTGTGGGAGCCACTAAGAGAGAATTAAGTAGTGTATTCCTTAAGAAATACACAACAAGCTCAAACTGCATGTCTTGGGAGTGCATGTAGCGAGGGTACCACTAAATGGCAAATCAGTCAAAAACACCCCTTAAAGTTGCTGTATCTGGCTCAAATTTTCACAAAAAACTCAGTTTATATCAGAGAATAATATTGCATTGGTCTGAACCACTCAAGAGCCATATTAGGAATTTCAGTTCCGGGGTGTGGGGCTGGTCTGGCAACCCCCCTCAAAGGGGTTATGTCAAGTATATCATAATGTATCAAATCTGGAGCCAAAAATTAATTTCTTTCATGTTTTGACAATAAAAGAGGACATTTTGGGCTCATTTGGAGCATTACATCTCTGAACAGAAATTCTATAACCCAAATAGGGCTGTTAAAATGGTCGAAAAAAGATGTAAATCAGCCCAAATGAGTACCAAATGTTGGTCTATAATCCTGAAATTTGGCCAGAATATAGTCTGTAACTAGCTAAATCTGACTGCACAGGTTTTAGAATTACATCTGATATAGCAGTGACTCCTGGTGTGGTATTTGGACCCCAGCAGGCCTGTAATACGCCTGCTGGGGGGTGCATTAAGATATACTCATATCTTGCCCAGTAAGGCAGAAGTAAGGCTATAAACCATATTTTTTGTGAGTGTGGGAGCCACTAAGAGAGAATTAAGTAGTGTATTCCTTAAGAAATACACAACAAGCTCAAACTGCATGTCTTGGGAGTGCATGTAGCGAGGGTACCACTAAATGGCAAATCAGTCAAAAACACCCCTTAAAGTTGCTGTATCTGGCTCAAATTTTCACAAAAAACTCAGTTTATATCAGAGAATAATATTGCATTGGTCTGAACCACTCAAGAGCCATATTAGGAATTTCAGTTCCGGGGTGTGGGGCTGGTCTGGCAACCCCCCTCAAAGGGGTTATGTCAAGTATATCATAATGTATCAAATCTGGAGCCAAAAATTAATTTCTTTCATGTTTTGACAATAAAAGAGGACATTTTGGGCTCATTTGGAGCATTACATCTCTGAACAGAAATTCTATAACCCAAATAGGGCTGTTAAAATGGTCGAAAAAAGATGTAAATCAGCCCAAATGAGTACCAAATGTTGGTCTATAATCCTGAAATTTGGCCAGAATATAGTCTGTAACTAGCTAAATCTGACTGCACAGGTTTTAGAATTACATCTGATATAGCAGTGACTCCTGGTGTGGTATTTGGACCCCAGCAGGCCTGTAATACGCCTGCTGGGGGGTGCATTAAGATATACTCATATCTTGCCCAGTAAGGCAGAAGTAAGGCTATAAACCATATTTTTTGTGAGTGTGGGAGCCACTAAGAGAGAATTAAGTAGTGTATTCCTTAAGAAATACACAACAAGCTCAAACTGCATGTCTTGGGAGTGCATGTAGCGAGGGTACCACTAAATGGCAAATCAGTCAAAAACACCCCTTAAAGTTGCTGTATCTGGCTCAAATTTTCACAAAAAACTCAGTTTATATCAGAGAATAATATTGCATTGGTCTGAACCACTCAAGAGCCATATTAGGAATTTCAGTTCCGGGGTGTGGGGCTGGTCTGGCAACCCCCCTCAAAGGGGTTATGTCAAGTATATCATAATGTATCAAATCTGGAGCCAAAAATTAATTTCTTTCATGTTTTGACAATAAAAGAGGACATTTTGGGCTCATTTGGAGCATTACATCTCTGAACAGAAATTCTATAACCCAAATAGGGCTGTTAAAATGGTCGAAAAAAGATGTAAATCAGCCCAAATGAGTACCAAATGTTGGTCTATAATCCTGAAATTTGGCCAGAATATAGTCTGTAACTAGCTAAATCTGACTGCACAGGTTTTAGAATTACATCTGATATAGCAGTGACTCCTGGTGTGGTATTTGGACCCCAGCAGGCCTGTAATACGCCTGCTGGGGGGTGCATTAAGATATACTCATATCTTGCCCAGTAAGGCAGAAGTAAGGCTATAAACCATATTTTTTGTGAGTGTGGGAGCCACTAAGAGAGAATTAAGTAGTGTATTCCTTAAGAAATACACAACAAGCTCAAACTGCATGTCTTGGGAGTGCATGTAGCGAGGGTACCACTAAATGGCAAATCAGTCAAAAACACCCCTTAAAGTTGCTGTATCTGGCTCAAATTTTCACAAAAAACTCAGTTTATATCAGAGAATAATATTGCATTGGTCTGAACCACTCAAGAGCCATATTAGGAATTTCAGTTCCGGGGTGTGGGGCTGGTCTGGCAACCCCCCTCAAAGGGGTTATGTCAAGTATATCATAATGTATCAAATCTGGAGCCAAAAATTAATTTCTTTCATGTTTTGACAATAAAAGAGGACATTTTGGGCTCATTTGGAGCATTACATCTCTGAACAGAAATTCTATAACCCAAATAGGGCTGTTAAAATGGTCGAAAAAAGATGTAAATCAGCCCAAATGAGTACCAAATGTTGGTCTATAATCCTGAAATTTGGCCAGAATATAGTCTGTAACTAGCTAAATCTGACTGCACAGGTTTTAGAATTACATCTGATATAGCAGTGACTCCTGGTGTGGTATTTGGACCCCAGCAGGCCTGTAATACGCCTGCTGGGGGGTGCATTAAGATATACTCATATCTTGCCCAGTAAGGCAGAAGTAAGGCTATAAACCATATTTTTTGTGAGTGTGGGAGCCACTAAGAGAGAATTAAGTAGTGTATTCCTTAAGAAATACACAACAAGCTCAAACTGCATGTCTTGGGAGTGCATGTAGCGAGGGTACCACTAAATGGCAAATCAGTCAAAAACACCCCTTAAAGTTGCTGTATCTGGCTCAAATTTTCACAAAAAACTCAGTTTATATCAGAGAATAATATTGCATTGGTCTGAACCACTCAAGAGCCATATTAGGAATTTCAGTTCCGGGGTGTGGGGCTGGTCTGGCAACCCCCCTCAAAGGGGTTATGTCAAGTATATCATAATGTATCAAATCTGGAGCCAAAAATTAATTTCTTTCATGTTTTGACAATAAAAGAGGACATTTTGGGCTCATTTGGAGCATTACATCTCTGAACAGAAATTCTATAACCCAAATAGGGCTGTTAAAATGGTCGAAAAAAGATGTAAATCAGCCCAAATGAGTACCAAATGTTGGTCTATAATCCTGAAATTTGGCCAGAATATAGTCTGTAACTAGCTAAATCTGACTGCACAGGTTTTAGAATTACATCTGATATAGCAGTGACTCCTGGTGTGGTATTTGGACCCCAGCAGGCCTGTAATACGCCTGCTGGGGGGTGCATTAAGATATACTCATATCTTGCCCAGTAAGGCAGAAGTAAGGCTATAAACCATATTTTTTGTGAGTGTGGGAGCCACTAAGAGAGAATTAAGTAGTGTATTCCTTAAGAAATACACAACAAGCTCAAACTGCATGTCTTGGGAGTGCATGTAGCGAGGGTAACACTAAATGGCAAATCAGTCAAAAACACCCCTTAAAGTTGCTGTATCTGGCTCAAATTTTCACAAAAAACTCAGTTTATATCAGAGAATAATATTGCATTGGTCTGAACCACTCAAGAGCCATATTAGGAATTTCAGTTCCGGGGTGTGGGGCTGGTCTGGCAACCACCCTCAAAGGGGTTATGTCAAGTATATCATAATGTATCAAATCTGGAGCCAAAAAATAATTTCTTTCATGTTTTGACAATAAAAGAGGACATTTTGGGCTCATTTGGAGCATTACATCTCTGAACAGAAATTCTATAACCCAAATAGGGCTGTTAAAATGGTCGAAAAAAGATGTAAATCAGCCCAAATGAGTACCAAATGTTGGTCTATAATCCTGAAATTTGGCCAGAATATAGTCTGTAACTAGCTAAATCTGACTGCACAGGTTTTAGAATTACATCTGATATAGCAGTGACTCCTGGTGTGGTATTTGGACCCCAGCAGGCCTGTAATACGCCTGCTGGGGGGTGCATTAAGATATACTCATATCTTGCCCAGTAAGGCAGAAGTAAGGCTATAAACCATATTTTTTGTGAGTGTGGGAGCCACTAAGAGAGAATTAAGTAGTGTATTCCTTAAGAAATACACAACAAGCTCAAACTGCATGTCTTGGGAGTGCATGTAGCGAGGGTAACACTAAATGGCAAATCAGTCAAAAACACCCCTTAAAGTTGCTGTATCTGGCTCAAATTTTCACAAAAAACTCAGTTTATATCAGAGAATAATATTGCATTGGTCTGAACCACTCAAGAGCCATATTAGGAATTTCAGTTCCGGGGTGTGGGGCTGGTCTGGCAACCACCCTCAAAGGGGTTATGTCAAGTATATCATAATGTATCAAATCTGGAGCCAAAAAATAATTTCTTTCATGTTTTGACAATAAAAGAGGACATTTTGGGCTCATTTGGAGCATTACATCTCTGAACAGAAATTCTATAACCCAAATAGGGCTGTTAAAATGGTCGAAAAAAGATGTAAATCAGCCCAAATGAGTACCAAATGTTGGTCTATAATCCTGAAATTTGGCCAGAATATAGTCTGTAACTAGCTAAATCTGACTGCACAGGTTTTAGAATTACATCTGTTATAGCAGTGACTCCTGGTGTGGTATTTGGACCCCAGCAGGCCTGTAATACGCCTGCTGGGGGTGCATTAAGATATACTCATATCTTGCCCAGTAAGGCAGAAGTAAGGCTATAAACCATATTTTTTGTGAGTGTGGGAGCCACTAAGAGAGAATTAAGTAGTGTATTCCTTAAGAAATACACAACAAGCTCAAACTGCATGTCTTGGGAGTGCATGTAGCGAGGGTACCACTAAATGGCAAATCAGTCAAAAACACCCCTTAAAGTTGCTGTATCTGGCTCAAATTTTCACAAAAAACTCAGTTTATATCAGAGAATAATATTGCATTGGTCTGAACCACTCAAGAGCCATATTAGGAATTTCAGTTCCGGGGTGTGGGGCTGGTCTGGCAACCCCCCTCAAAGGGGTTATGTCAAGTATATCATAATGTATCAAATCTGGAGCCAAAAATTAATTTCTTTCATGTTTTGACAATAAAAGAGGACATTTTGGGCTCATTTGGAGCATTACATCTCTGAACAGAAATTCTATAACCCAAATAGGGCTGTTAAAATGGTCGAAAAAAGATGTAAATCAGCCCAAATGAGTACCAAATGTTGGTCTATAATCCTGAAATTTGGCCAGAATATAGTCTGTAACTAGCTAAATCTGACTGCACAGGTTTTAGAATTACATCTGATATAGCAGTGACTCCTGGTGTGGTATTTGGACCCCAGCAGGCCTGTAATACGCCTGCTGGGGGGTGCATTAAGATATACTCATATCTTGCCCAGTAAGGCAGAAGTAAGGCTATAAACCATATTTTTTGTGAGTGTGGGAGCCACTAAGAGAGAATTAAGTAGTGTATTCCTTAAGAAATACACAACAAGCTCAAACTGCATGTCTTGGGAGTGCATGTAGCGAGGGTAACACTAAATGGCAAATCAGTCAAAAACACCCCTTAAAGTTGCTGTATCTGGCTCAAATTTTCACAAAAAACTCAGTTTATATCAGAGAATAATATTGCATTGGTCTGAACCACTCAAGAGCCATATTAGGAATTTCAGTTCCGGGGTGTGGGGCTGGTCTGGCAACCACCCTCAAAGGGGTTATGTCAAGTATATCATAATGTATCAAATCTGGAGCCAAAAAATAATTTCTTTCATGTTTTGACAATAAAAGAGGACATTTTGGGCTCATTTGGAGCATTACATCTCTGAACAGAAATTCTATAACCCAAATAGGGCTGTTAAAATGGTCGAAAAAAGATGTAAATCAGCCCAAATGAGTACCAAATGTTGGTCTATAATCCTGAAATTTGGCCAGAATATAGTCTGTAACTAGCTAAATCTGACTGCACAGGTTTTAGAATTACATCTGATATAGCAGTGACTCCTGGTGTGGTATTTGGACCCCAGCAGGCCTGTAATACGCCTGCTGGGGGGTGCATTAAGATATACTCATATCTTGCCCAGTAAGGCAGAAGTAAGGCTATAAACCATATTTTTTGTGAGTGTGGGAGCCACTAAGAGAGAATTAAGTAGTGTATTCCTTAAGAAATACACAACAAGCTCAAACTGCATGTCTTGGGAGTGCATGTAGCGAGGGTAACACTAAATGGCAAATCAGTCAAAAACACCCCTTAAAGTTGCTGTATCTGGCTCAAATTTTCACAAAAAACTCAGTTTATATCAGAGAATAATATTGCATTGGTCTGAACCACTCAAGAGCCATATTAGGAATTTCAGTTCCGGGGTGTGGGGCTGGTCTGGCAACCACCCTCAAAGGGGTTATGTCAAGTATATCATAATGTATCAAATCTGGAGCCAAAAAATAATTTCTTTCATGTTTTGACAATAAAAGAGGACATTTTGGGCTCATTTGGAGCATTACATCTCTGAACAGAAATTCTATAACCCAAATAGGGCTGTTAAAATGGTCGAAAAAAGATGTAAATCAGCCCAAATGAGTACCAAATGTTGGTCTATAATCCTGAAATTTGGCCAGAATATAGTCTGTAACTAGCTAAATCTGACTGCACAGGTTTTAGAATTACATCTGTTATAGCAGTGACTCCTGGTGTGGTATTTGGACCCCAGCAGGCCTGTAATACGCCTGCTGGGGGTGCATTAAGATATACTCATATCTTGCCCAGTAAGGCAGAAGTAAGGCTATAAACCATATTTTTTGTGAGTGTGGGAGCCACTAAGAGAGAATTAAGTAGTGTATTCCTTAAGAAATACACAACAAGCTCAAACTGCATGTCTTGGGAGTGCATGTAGCGAGGGTAACACTAAATGGCAAATCAGTCAAAAACACCCCTTAAAGTTGCTGTATCTGGCTCAAATTTTCACAAAAAACTCAGTTTATATCAGAGAATAATATTGCATTGGTCTGAACCACTCAAGAGCCATATTAGGAATTTCAGTTCCGGGGTGTGGGGCTGGTCTGGCAACCACCCTCAAAGGGGTTATGTCAAGTATATCATAATGTATCAAATCTGGAGCCAAAAAATAATTTCTTTCATGTTTTGACAATAAAAGAGGACATTTTGGGCTCATTTGGAGCATTACATCTCTGAACAGAAATTCTATAACCCAAATAGGGCTGTTAAAATGGTCGAAAAAAGATGTAAATCAGCCCAAATGAGTACCAAATGTTGGTCTATAATCCTGAAATTTGGCCAGAATATAGTCTGTAACTAGCTAAATCTGACTGCACAGGTTTTAGAATTACATCTGATATAGCAGTGACTCCTGGTGTGGTATTTGGACCCCAGCAGGCCTGTAATACGCCTGCTGGGGGGTGCATTAAGATATACTCATATCTTGCCCAGTAAGGCAGAAGTAAGGCTATAAACCATATTTTTTGTGAGTGTGGGAGCCACTAAGAGAGAATTAAGTAGTGTATTCCTTAAGAAATACACAACAAGCTCAAACTGCATGTCTTGGGAGTGCATGTAGCGAGGGTACCACTAAATGGCAAATCAGTCAAAAACACCCCTTAAAGTTGCTGTATCTGGCTCAAATTTTCACAAAAAACTCAGTTTATATCAGAGAATAATATTGCATTGGTCTGAACCACTCAAGAGCCATATTAGGAATTTCAGTTCCGGGGTGTGGGGCTGGTCTGGCAACCCCCCTCAAAGGGGTTATGTCAAGTATATCATAATGTATCAAATCTGGAGCCAAAAATTAATTTCTTTCATGTTTTGACAATAAAAGAGGACATTTTGGGCTCATTTGGAGCATTACATCTCTGAACAGAAATTCTATAACCCAAATAAGGCTGTTAAAATGGTCGAAAAAAGATGTAAATCAGCCCAAATGAGTACCAAATGTTGGTCTATAATCCTGAAATTTGGCCAGAATATAGTCTGTAACTAGCTAAATCTGACTGCACAGGTTTTAGAATTACATCTGATATAGCAGTGACTCCTGGTGTGGTATTTGGACCCCAGCAGGCCTGTAATACGCCTGCTGGGGGGTGCATTAAGATATACTCATATCTTGCCCAGTAAGGCAGAAGTAAGGCTATAAACCATATTTTTTGTGAGTGTGGGAGCCACTAAGAGAGAATTAAGTAGTGTATTCCTTAAGAAATACACAACAAGCTCAAACTGCATGTCTTGGGAGTGCATGTAGCGAGGGTACCACTAAATGGCAAATCAGTCAAAAACACCCCTTAAAGTTGCTGTATCTGGCTCAAATTTTCACAAAAAACTCAGTTTATATCAGAGAATAATATTGCATTGGTCTGAACCACTCAAGAGCCATATTAGGAATTTCAGTTCCGGGGTGTGGGGCTGGTCTGGCAACCCCCCTCAAAGGGGTTATGTCAAGTATATCATAATGTATCAAATCTGGAGCCAAAAATTAATTTCTTTCATGTTTTGACAATAAAAGAGGACATTTTGGGCTCATTTGGAGCATTACATCTCTGAACAGAAATTCTATAACCCAAATAAGGCTGTTAAAATGGTCGAAAAAAGATGTAAATCAGCCCAAATGAGTACCAAATGTTGGTCTATAATCCTGAAATTTGGCCAGAATATAGTCTGTAACTAGCTAAATCTGACTGCACAGGTTTTAGAATTACATCTGATATAGCAGTGACTCCTGGTGTGGTATTTGGACCCCAGCAGGCCTGTAATACGCCTGCTGGGGGGTGCATTAAGATATACTCATATCTTGCCCAGTAAGGCAGAAGTAAGGCTATAAACCATATTTTTTGTGAGTGTGGGAGCCACTAAGAGAGAATTAAGTAGTGTATTCCTTAAGAAATACACAACAAGCTCAAACTGCATGTCTTGGGAGTGCATGTAGCGAGGGTACCACTAAATGGCAAATCAGTCAAAAACACCCCTTAAAGTTGCTGTATCTGGCTCAAATTTTCACAAAAAACTCAGTTTATATCAGAGAATAATATTGCATTGGTCTGAACCACTCAAGAGCCATATTAGGAATTTCAGTTCCGGGGTGTGGGGCTGGTCTGGCAACCCCCCTCAAAGGGGTTATGTCAAGTATATCATAATGTATCAAATCTGGAGCCAAAAATTAATTTCTTTCATGTTTTGACAATAAAAGAGGACATTTTGGGCTCATTTGGAGCATTACATCTCTGAACAGAAATTCTATAACCCAAATAAGGCTGTTAAAATGGTCGAAAAAAGATGTAAATCAGCCCAAATGAGTACCAAATGTTGGTCTATAATCCTGAAATTTGGCCAGAATATAGTCTGTAACTAGCTAAATCTGACTGCACAGGTTTTAGAATTACATCTGATATAGCAGTGACTCCTGGTGTGGTATTTGGACCCCAGCAGGCCTGTAATACGCCTGCTGGGGGGTGCATTAAGATATACTCATATCTTGCCCAGTAAGGCAGAAGTAAGGCTATAAACCATATTTTTTGTGAGTGTGGGAGCCACTAAGAGAGAATTAAGTAGTGTATTCCTTAAGAAATACACAACAAGCTCAAACTGCATGTCTTGGGAGTGCATGTAGCGAGGGTAACACTAAATGGCAAATCAGTCAAAAACACCCCTTAAAGTTGCTGTATCTGGCTCAAATTTTCACAAAAAACTCAGTTTATATCAGAGAATAATATTGCATTGGTCTGAACCACTCAAGAGCCATATTAGGAATTTCAGTTCCGGGGTGTGGGGCTGGTCTGGCAACCACCCTCAAAGGGGTTATGTCAAGTATATCATAATGTATCAAATCTGGAGCCAAAAAATAATTTCTTTCATGTTTTGACAATAAAAGAGGACATTTTGGGCTCATTTGGAGCATTACATCTCTGAACAGAAATTCTATAACCCAAATAGGGCTGTTAAAATGGTCGAAAAAAGATGTAAATCAGCCCAAATGAGTACCAAATGTTGGTCTATAATCCTGAAATTTGGCCAGAATATAGTCTGTAACTAGCTAAATCTGACTGCACAGGTTTTAGAATTACATCTGTTATAGCAGTGACTCCTGGTGTGGTATTTGGACCCCAGCAGGCCTGTAATACGCCTGCTGGGGGGTGCATTAAGATATACTCATATCTTGCCCAGTAAGGCAGAAGTAAGGCTATAAACCATATTTTTTGTGAGTGTGGGAGCCACTAAGAGAGAATTAAGTAGTGTATTCCTTAAGAAATACACAACAAGCTCAAACTGCATGTCTTGGGAGTGCATGTAGCGAGGGTAACACTAAATGGCAAATCAGTCAAAAACACCCCTTAAAGTTGCTGTATCTGGCTCAAATTTTCACAAAAAACTCAGTTTATATCAGAGAATAATATTGCATTGGTCTGAACCACTCAAGAGCCATATTAGGAATTTCAGTTCCGGGGTGTGGGGCTGGTCTGGCAACCACCCTCAAAGGGGTTATGTCAAGTATATCATAATGTATCAAATCTGGAGCCAAAAAATAATTTCTTTCATGTTTTGACAATAAAAGAGGACATTTTGGGCTCATTTGGAGCATTACATCTCTGAACAGAAATTCTATAACCCAAATAGGGCTGTTAAAATGGTCGAAAAAAGATGTAAATCAGCCCAAATGAGTACCAAATGTTGGTCTATAATCCTGAAATTTGGCCAGAATATAGTCTGTAACTAGCTAAATCTGACTGCACAGGTTTTAGAATTACATCTGTTATAGCAGTGACTCCTGGTGTGGTATTTGGACCCCAGCAGGCCTGTAATACGCCTGCTGGGGGTGCATTAAGATATACTCATATCTTGCCCAGTAAGGCAGAAGTAAGGCTATAAACCATATTTTTTGTGAGTGTGGGAGCCACTAAGAGAGAATTAAGTAGTGTATTCCTTAAGAAATACACAACAAGCTCAAACTGCATGTCTTGGGAGTGCATGTAGCGAGGGTAACACTAAATGGCAAATCAGTCAAAAACACCCCTTAAAGTTGCTGTATCTGGCTCAAATTTTCACAAAAAACTCAGTTTATATCAGAGAATAATATTGCATTGGTCTGAACCACTCAAGAGCCATATTAGGAATTTCAGTTCCGGGGTGTGGGGCTGGTCTGGCAACCACCCTCAAAGGGGTTATGTCAAGTATATCATAATGTATCAAATCTGGAGCCAAAAAATAATTTCTTTCATGTTTTGACAATAAAAGAGGACATTTTGGGCTCATTTGGAGCATTACATCTCTGAACAGAAATTCTATAACCCAAATAGGGCTGTTAAAATGGTCGAAAAAAGATGTAAATCAGCCCAAATGAGTACCAAATGTTGGTCTATAATCCTGAAATTTGGCCAGAATATAGTCTGTAACTAGCTAAATCTGACTGCACAGGTTTTAGAATTACATCTGATATAGCAGTGACTCCTGGTGTGGTATTTGGACCCCAGCAGGCCTGTAATACGCCTGCTGGGGGGTGCATTAAGATATACTCATATCTTGCCCAGTAAGGCAGAAGTAAGGCTATAAACCATATTTTTTGTGAGTGTGGGAGCCACTAAGAGAGAATTAAGTAGTGTATTCCTTAAGAAATACACAACAAGCTCAAACTGCATGTCTTGGGAGTGCATGTAGCGAGGGTACCACTAAATGGCAAATCAGTCAAAAACACCCCTTAAAGTTGCTGTATCTGGCTCAAATTTTCACAAAAAACTCAGTTTATATCAGAGAATAATATTGCATTGGTCTGAACCACTCAAGAGCCATATTAGGAATTTCAGTTCCGGGGTGTGGGGCTGGTCTGGCAACCCCCCTCAAAGGGGTTATGTCAAGTATATCATAATGTATCAAATCTGGAGCCAAAAATTAATTTCTTTCATGTTTTGACAATAAAAGAGGACATTTTGGGCTCATTTGGAGCATTACATCTCTGAACAGAAATTCTATAACCCAAATAAGGCTGTTAAAATGGTCGAAAAAAGATGTAAATCAGCCCAAATGAGTACCAAATGTTGGTCTATAATCCTGAAATTTGGCCAGAATATAGTCTGTAACTAGCTAAATCTGACTGCACAGGTTTTAGAATTACATCTGATATAGCAGTGACTCCTGGTGTGGTATTTGGACCCCAGCAGGCCTGTAATACGCCTGCTGGGGGGTGCATTAAGATATACTCATATCTTGCCCAGTAAGGCAGAAGTAAGGCTATAAACCATATTTTTTGTGAGTGTGGGAGCCACTAAGAGAGAATTAAGTAGTGTATTCCTTAAGAAATACACAACAAGCTCAAACTGCATGTCTTGGGAGTGCATGTAGCGAGGGTACCACTAAATGGCAAATCAGTCAAAAACACCCCTTAAAGTTGCTGTATCTGGCTCAAATTTTCACAAAAAACTCAGTTTATATCAGAGAATAATATTGCATTGGTCTGAACCACTCAAGAGCCATATTAGGAATTTCAGTTCCGGGGTGTGGGGCTGGTCTGGCAACCCCCCTCAAAGGGGTTATGTCAAGTATATCATAATGTATCAAATCTGGAGCCAAAAATTAATTTCTTTCATGTTTTGACAATAAAAGAGGACATTTTGGGCTCATTTGGAGCATTACATCTCTGAACAGAAATTCTATAACCCAAATAAGGCTGTTAAAATGGTCGAAAAAAGATGTAAATCAGCCCAAATGAGTACCAAATGTTGGTCTATAATCCTGAAATTTGGCCAGAATATAGTCTGTAACTAGCTAAATCTGACTGCACAGGTTTTAGAATTACATCTGATATAGCAGTGACTCCTGGTGTGGTATTTGGACCCCAGCAGGCCTGTAATACGCCTGCTGGGGGGTGCATTAAGATATACTCATATCTTGCCCAGTAAGGCAGAAGTAAGGCTATAAACCATATTTTTTGTGAGTGTGGGAGCCACTAAGAGAGAATTAAGTAGTGTATTCCTTAAGAAATACACAACAAGCTCAAACTGCATGTCTTGGGAGTGCATGTAGCGAGGGTACCACTAAATGGCAAATCAGTCAAAAACACCCCTTAAAGTTGCTGTATCTGGCTCAAATTTTCACAAAAAACTCAGTTTATATCAGAGAATAATATTGCATTGGTCTGAACCACTCAAGAGCCATATTAGGAATTTCAGTTCCGGGGTGTGGGGCTGGTCTGGCAACCCCCCTCAAAGGGGTTATGTCAAGTATATCATAATGTATCAAATCTGGAGCCAAAAATTAATTTCTTTCATGTTTTGACAATAAAAGAGGACATTTTGGGCTCATTTGGAGCATTACATCTCTGAACAGAAATTCTATAACCCAAATAAGGCTGTTAAAATGGTCGAAAAAAGATGTAAATCAGCCCAAATGAGTACCAAATGTTGGTCTATAATCCTGAAATTTGGCCAGAATATAGTCTGTAACTAGCTAAATCTGACTGCACAGGTTTTAGAATTACATCTGATATAGCAGTGACTCCTGGTGTGGTATTTGGACCCCAGCAGGCCTGTAATACGCCTGCTGGGGGGTGCATTAAGATATACTCATATCTTGCCCAGTAAGGCAGAAGTAAGGCTATAAACCATATTTTTTGTGAGTGTGGGAGCCACTAAGAGAGAATTAAGTAGTGTATTCCTTAAGAAATACACAACAAGCTCAAACTGCATGTCTTGGGAGTGCATGTAGCGAGGGTAACACTAAATGGCAAATCAGTCAAAAACACCCCTTAAAGTTGCTGTATCTGGCTCAAATTTTCACAAAAAACTCAGTTTATATCAGAGAATAATATTGCATTGGTCTGAACCACTCAAGAGCCATATTAGGAATTTCAGTTCCGGGGTGTGGGGCTGGTCTGGCAACCACCCTCAAAGGGGTTATGTCAAGTATATCATAATGTATCAAATCTGGAGCCAAAAAATAATTTCTTTCATGTTTTGACAATAAAAGAGGACATTTTGGGCTCATTTGGAGCATTACATCTCTGAACAGAAATTCTATAACCCAAATAGGGCTGTTAAAATGGTCGAAAAAAGATGTAAATCAGCCCAAATGAGTACCAAATGTTGGTCTATAATCCTGAAATTTGGCCAGAATATAGTCTGTAACTAGCTAAATCTGACTGCACAGGTTTTAGAATTACATCTGTTATAGCAGTGACTCCTGGTGTGGTATTTGGACCCCAGCAGGCCTGTAATACGCCTGCTGGGGGGTGCATTAAGATATACTCATATCTTGCCCAGTAAGGCAGAAGTAAGGCTATAAACCATATTTTTTGTGAGTGTGGGAGCCACTAAGAGAGAATTAAGTAGTGTATTCCTTAAGAAATACACAACAAGCTCAAACTGCATGTCTTGGGAGTGCATGTAGCGAGGGTAACACTAAATGGCAAATCAGTCAAAAACACCCCTTAAAGTTGCTGTATCTGGCTCAAATTTTCACAAAAAACTCAGTTTATATCAGAGAATAATATTGCATTGGTCTGAACCACTCAAGAGCCATATTAGGAATTTCAGTTCCGGGGTGTGGGGCTGGTCTGGCAACCACCCTCAAAGGGGTTATGTCAAGTATATCATAATGTATCAAATCTGGAGCCAAAAAATAATTTCTTTCATGTTTTGACAATAAAAGAGGACATTTTGGGCTCATTTGGAGCATTACATCTCTGAACAGAAATTCTATAACCCAAATAGGGCTGTTAAAATGGTCGAAAAAAGATGTAAATCAGCCCAAATGAGTACCAAATGTTGGTCTATAATCCTGAAATTTGGCCAGAATATAGTCTGTAACTAGCTAAATCTGACTGCACAGGTTTTAGAATTACATCTGATATAGCAGTGACTCCTGGTGTGGTATTTGGACCCCAGCAGGCCTGTAATACGCCTGCTGGGGGGTGCATTAAGATATACTCATATCTTGCCCAGTAAGGCAGAAGTAAGGCTATAAACCATATTTTTTGTGAGTGTGGGAGCCACTAAGAGAGAATTAAGTAGTGTATTCCTTAAGAAATACACAACAAGCTCAAACTGCATGTCTTGGGAGTGCATGTAGCGAGGGTACCACTAAATGGCAAATCAGTCAAAAACACCCCTTAAAGTTGCTGTATCTGGCTCAAATTTTCACAAAAAACTCAGTTTATATCAGAGAATAATATTGCATTGGTCTGAACCACTCAAGAGCCATATTAGGAATTTCAGTTCCGGGGTGTGGGGCTGGTCTGGCAACCCCCCTCAAAGGGGTTGTGTCAAGTATATCATAATGTATCAAATCTGGAGCCAAAAATTAATTTCTTTCATGTTTTGACAATAAAAGAGGACATTTTGGGCTCATTTGGAGCATTACATCTCTGAACAGAAATTCTATAACCCAAATAAGGCTGTTAAAATGGTCGAAAAAAGATGTAAATCAGCCCAAATGAGTACCAAATGTTGGTCTATAATCCTGAAATTTGGCCAGAATATAGTCTGTAACTAGCTAAATCTGACTGCACAGGTTTTAGAATTACATCTGATATAGCAGTGACTCCTGGTGTGGTATTTGGACCCCAGCAGGCCTGTAATACGCCTGCTGGGGGGTGCATTAAGATATACTCATATCTTGCCCAGTAAGGCAGAAGTAAGGCTATAAACCATATTTTTTGTGAGTGTGGGAGCCACTAAGAGAGAATTAAGTAGTGTATTCCTTAAGAAATACACAACAAGCTCAAACTGCATGTCTTGGGAGTGCATGTAGCGAGGGTAACACTAAATGGCAAATCAGTCAAAAACACCCCTTAAAGTTGCTGTATCTGGCTCAAATTTTCACAAAAAACTCAGTTTATATCAGAGAATAATATTGCATTGGTCTGAACCACTCAAGAGCCATATTAGGAATTTCAGTTCCGGGGTGTGGGGCTGGTCTGGCAACCACCCTCAAAGGGGTTATGTCAAGTATATCATAATGTATCAAATCTGGAGCCAAAAATTAATTTCTTTCATGTTTTGACAATAAAAGAGGACATTTTGGGCTCATTTGGAGCATTACATCTCTGAACAGAAATTCTATAACCCAAATAAGGCTGTTAAAATGGTCGAAAAAAGATGTAAATCAGCCCAAATGAGTACCAAATGTTGGTCTATAATCCTGAAATTTGGCCAGAATATAGTCTGTAACTAGCTAAATCTGACTGCACAGGTTTTAGAATTACATCTGATATAGCAGTGACTCCTGGTGTGGTATTTGGACCCCAGCAGGCCTGTAATACGCCTGCTGGGGGGTGCATTAAGATATACTCATATCTTGCCCAGTAAGGCAGAAGTAAGGCTATAAACCATATTTTTTGTGAGTGTGGGAGCCACTAAGAGAGAATTAAGTAGTGTATTCCTTAAGAAATACACAACAAGCTCAAACTGCATGTCTTGGGAGTGCATGTAGCGAGGGTACCACTAAATGGCAAATCAGTCAAAAACACCCCTTAAAGTTGCTGTATCTGGCTCAAATTTTCACAAAAAACTCAGTTTATATCAGAGAATAATATTGCATTGGTCTGAACCACTCAAGAGCCATATTAGGAATTTCAGTTCCGGGGTGTGGGGCTGGTCTGGCAACCCCCCTCAAAGGGGTTGTGTCAAGTATATCATAATGTATCAAATCTGGAGCCAAAAATTAATTTCTTTCATGTTTTGACAATAAAAGAGGACATTTTGGGCTCATTTGGAGCATTACATCTCTGAACAGAAATTCTATAACCCAAATAAGGCTGTTAAAATGGTCGAAAAAAGATGTAAATCAGCCCAAATGAGTACCAAATGTTGGTCTATAATCCTGAAATTTGGCCAGAATATAGTCTGTAACTAGCTAAATCTGACTGCACAGGTTTTAGAATTACATCTGATATAGCAGTGACTCCTGGTGTGGTATTTGGACCCCAGCAGGCCTGTAATACGCCTGCTGGGGGGTGCATTAAGATATACTCATATCTTGCCCAGTAAGGCAGAAGTAAGGCTATAAACCATATTTTTTGTGAGTGTGGGAGCCACTAAGAGAGAATTAAGTAGTGTATTCCTTAAGAAATACACAACAAGCTCAAACTGCATGTCTTGGGAGTGCATGTAGCGAGGGTAACACTAAATGGCAAATCAGTCAAAAACACCCCTTAAAGTTGCTGTATCTGGCTCAAATTTTCACAAAAAACTCAGTTTATATCAGAGAATAATATTGCATTGGTCTGAACCACTCAAGAGCCATATTAGGAATTTCAGTTCCGGGGTGTGGGGCTGGTCTGGCAACCACCCTCAAAGGGGTTATGTCAAGTATATCATAATGTATCAAATCTGGAGCCAAAAATTAATTTCTTTCATGTTTTGACAATAAAAGAGGACATTTTGGGCTCATTTGGAGCATTACATCTCTGAACAGAAATTCTATAACCCAAATAAGGCTGTTAAAATGGTCGAAAAAAGATGTAAATCAGCCCAAATGAGTACCAAATGTTGGTCTATAATCCTGAAATTTGGCCAGAATATAGTCTGTAACTAGCTAAATCTGACTGCACAGGTTTTAGAATTACATCTGATATAGCAGTGACTCCTGGTGTGGTATTTGGACCCCAGCAGGCCTGTAATACGCCTGCTGGGGGGTGCATTAAGATATACTCATATCTTGCCCAGTAAGGCAGAAGTAAGGCTATAAACCATATTTTTTGTGAGTGTGGGAGCCACTAAGAGAGAATTAAGTAGTGTATTCCTTAAGAAATACACAACAAGCTCAAACTGCATGTCTTGGGAGTGCATGTAGCGAGGGTACCACTAAATGGCAAATCAGTCAAAAACACCCCTTAAAGTTGCTGTATCTGGCTCAAATTTTCACAAAAAACTCAGTTTATATCAGAGAATAATATTGCATTGGTCTGAACCACTCAAGAGCCATATTAGGAATTTCAGTTCCGGGGTGTGGGGCTGGTCTGGCAACCCCCCTCAAAGGGGTTATGTCAAGTATATCATAATGTATCAAATCTGGAGCCAAAAATTAATTTCTTTCATGTTTTGACAATAAAAGAGGACATTTTGGGCTCATTTGGAGCATTACATCTCTGAACAGAAATTCTATAACCCAAATAGGGCTGTTAAAATGGTCGAAAAAAGATGTAAATCAGCCCAAATGAGTACCAAATGTTGGTCTATAATCCTGAAATTTGGCCAGAATATAGTCTGTAACTAGCTAAATCTGACTGCACAGGTTTTAGAATTACATCTGATATAGCAGTGACTCCTGGTGTGGTATTTGGACCCCAGCAGGCCTGTAATACGCCTGCTGGGGGGTGCATTAAGATATACTCATATCTTGCCCAGTAAGGCAGAAGTAAGGCTATAAACCATATTTTTTGTGAGTGTGGGAGCCACTAAGAGAGAATTAAGTAGTGTATTCCTTAAGAAATACACAACAAGCTCAAACTGCATGTCTTGGGAGTGCATGTAGCGAGGGTACCACTAAATGGCAAATCAGTCAAAAACACCCCTTAAAGTTGCTGTATCTGGCTCAAATTTTCACAAAAAACTCAGTTTATATCAGAGAATAATATTGCATTGGTCTGAACCACTCAAGAGCCATATTAGGAATTTCAGTTCCGGGGTGTGGGGCTGGTCTGGCAACCCCCCTCAAAGGGGTTATGTCAAGTATATCATAATGTATCAAATCTGGAGCCAAAAATTAATTTCTTTCATGTTTTGACAATAAAAGAGGACATTTTGGGCTCATTTGGAGCATTACATCTCTGAACAGAAATTCTATAACCCAAATAAGGCTGTTAAAATGGTCGAAAAAAGATGTAAATCAGCCCAAATGAGTACCAAATGTTGGTCTATAATCCTGAAATTTGGCCAGAATATAGTCTGTAACTAGCTAAATCTGACTGCACAGGTTTTAGAATTACATCTGATATAGCAGTGACTCCTGGTGTGGTATTTGGACCCCAGCAGGCCTGTAATACGCCTGCTGGGGGGTGCATTAAGATATACTCATATCTTGCCCAGTAAGGCAGAAGTAAGGCTATAAACCATATTTTTTGTGAGTGTGGGAGCCACTAAGAGAGAATTAAGTAGTGTATTCCTTAAGAAATACACAACAAGCTCAAACTGCATGTCTTGGGAGTGCATGTAGCGAGGGTACCACTAAATGGCAAATCAGTCAAAAACACCCCTTAAAGTTGCTGTATCTGGCTCAAATTTTCACAAAAAACTCAGTTTATATCAGAGAATAATATTGCATTGGTCTGAACCACTCAAGAGCCATATTAGGAATTTCAGTTCCGGGGTGTGGGGCTGGTCTGGCAACCCCCCTCAAAGGGGTTATGTCAAGTATATCATAATGTATCAAATCTGGAGCCAAAAATTAATTTCTTTCATGTTTTGACAATAAAAGAGGACATTTTGGGCTCATTTGGAGCATTACATCTCTGAACAGAAATTCTATAACCCAAATAGGGCTGTTAAAATGGTCGAAAAAAGATGTAAATCAGCCCAAATGAGTACCAAATGTTGGTCTATAATCCTGAAATTTGGCCAGAATATAGTCTGTAACTAGCTAAATCTGACTGCACAGGTTTTAGAATTACATCTGATATAGCAGTGACTCCTGGTGTGGTATTTGGACCCCAGCAGGCCTGTAATACGCCTGCTGGGGGGTGCATTAAGATATACTCATATCTTGCCCAGTAAGGCAGAAGTAAGGCTATAAACCATATTTTTTGTGAGTGTGGGAGCCACTAAGAGAGAATTAAGTAGTGTATTCCTTAAGAAATACACAACAAGCTCAAACTGCATGTCTTGGGAGTGCATGTAGCGAGGGTACCACTAAATGGCAAATCAGTCAAAAACACCCCTTAAAGTTGCTGTATCTGGCTCAAATTTTCACAAAAAACTCAGTTTATATCAGAGAATAATATTGCATTGGTCTGAACCACTCAAGAGCCATATTAGGAATTTCAGTTCCGGGGTGTGGGGCTGGTCTGGCAACCCCCCTCAAAGGGGTTATGTCAAGTATATCATAATGTATCAAATCTGGAGCCAAAAATTAATTTCTTTCATGTTTTGACAATAAAAGAGGACATTTTGGGCTCATTTGGAGCATTACATCTCTGAACAGAAATTCTATAACCCAAATAAGGCTGTTAAAATGGTCGAAAAAAGATGTAAATCAGCCCAAATGAGTACCAAATGTTGGTCTATAATCCTGAAATTTGGCCAGAATATAGTCTGTAACTAGCTAAATCTGACTGCACAGGTTTTAGAATTACATCTGATATAGCAGTGACTCCTGGTGTGGTATTTGGACCCCAGCAGGCCTGTAATACGCCTGCTGGGGGGTGCATTAAGATATACTCATATCTTGCCCAGTAAGGCAGAAGTAAGGCTATAAACCATATTTTTTGTGAGTGTGGGAGCCACTAAGAGAGAATTAAGTAGTGTATTCCTTAAGAAATACACAACAAGCTCAAACTGCATGTCTTGGGAGTGCATGTAGCGAGGGTACCACTAAATGGCAAATCAGTCAAAAACACCCCTTAAAGTTGCTGTATCTGGCTCAAATTTTCACAAAAAACTCAGTTTATATCAGAGAATAATATTGCATTGGTCTGAACCACTCAAGAGCCATATTAGGAATTTCAGTTCCGGGGTGTGGGGCTGGTCTGGCAACCCCCCTCAAAGGGGTTATGTCAAGTATATCATGATGTATCAAATCTGGAGCCAAAAATTAATTTCTTTCATGTTTTGACAATAAAAGAGGACATTTTGGGCTCATTTGGAGCATTACATCTCTGAACAGAAATTCTATAACCCAAATAGGGCTGTTAAAATGGTCGAAAAAAGATGTAAATCAGCCCAAATGAGTACCAAATGTTGGTCTATAATCCTGAAATTTGGCCAGAATATAGTCTGTAACTAGCTAAATCTGACTGCACAGGTTTTAGAATTACATCTGATATAGCAGTGACTCCTGGTGTGGTATTTGGACCCCAGCAGGCCTGTAATACGCCTGCTGGGGGGTGCATTAAGATATACTCATATCTTGCCCAGTAAGGCAGAAGTAAGGCTATAAACCATATTTTTTGTGAGTGTGGGAGCCACTAAGAGAGAATTAAGTAGTGTATTCCTTAAGAAATACACAACAAGCTCAAACTGCATGTCTTGGGAGTGCATGTAGCGAGGGTACCACTAAATGGCAAATCAGTCAAAAACACCCCTTAAAGTTGCTGTATCTGGCTCAAATTTTCACAAAAAACTCAGTTTATATCAGAGAATAATATTGCATTGGTCTGAACCACTCAAGAGCCATATTAGGAATTTCAGTTCCGGGGTGTGGGGCTGGTCTGGCAACCCCCCTCAAAGGGGTTATGTCAAGTATATCATGATGTATCAAATCTGGAGCCAAAAATTAATTTCTTTCATGTTTTGACAATAAAAGAGGACATTTTGGGCTCATTTGGAGCATTACATCTCTGAACAGAAATTCTATAACCCAAATAGGGCTGTTAAAATGGTCGAAAAAAGATGTAAATCAGCCCAAATGAGTACCAAATGTTGGTCTATAATCCTGAAATTTGGCCAGAATATAGTCTGTAACTAGCTAAATCTGACTGCACAGGTTTTAGAATTACATCTGATATAGCAGTGACTCCTGGTGTGGTATTTGGACCCCAGCAGGCCTGTAATACGCCTGCTGGGGGGTGCATTAAGATATACTCATATCTTGCCCAGTAAGGCAGAAGTAAGGCTATAAACCATATTTTTTGTGAGTGTGGGAGCCACTAAGAGAGAATTAAGTAGTGTATTCCTTAAGAAATACACAACAAGCTCAAACTGCATGTCTTGGGAGTGCATGTAGCGAGGGTACCACTAAATGGCAAATCAGTCAAAAACACCCCTTAAAGTTGCTGTATCTGGCTCAAATTTTCACAAAAAACTCAGTTTATATCAGAGAATAATATTGCATTGGTCTGAACCACTCAAGAGCCATATTAGGAATTTCAGTTCCGGGGTGTGGGGCTGGTCTGGCAACCCCCCTCAAAGGGGTTATGTCAAGTATATCATGATGTATCAAATCTGGAGCCAAAAATTAATTTCTTTCATGTTTTGACAATAAAAGAGGACATTTTGGGCTCATTTGGAGCATTACATCTCTGAACAGAAATTCTATAACCCAAATAGGGCTGTTAAAATGGTCGAAAAAAGATGTAAATCAGCCCAAATGAGTACCAAATGTTGGTCTATAATCCTGAAATTTGGCCAGAATATAGTCTGTAACTAGCTAAATCTGACTGCACAGGTTTTAGAATTACATCTGATATAGCAGTGACTCCTGGTGTGGTATTTGGACCCCAGCAGGCCTGTAATACGCCTGCTGGGGGGTGCATTAAGATATACTCATATCTTGCCCAGTAAGGCAGAAGTAAGGCTATAAACCATATTTTTTGTGAGTGTGGGAGCCACTAAGAGAGAATTAAGTAGTGTATTCCTTAAGAAATACACAACAAGCTCAAACTGCATGTCTTGGGAGTGCATGTAGCGAGGGTACCACTAAATGGCAAATCAGTCAAAAACACCCCTTAAAGTTGCTGTATCTGGCTCAAATTTTCACAAAAAACTCAGTTTATATCAGAGAATAATATTGCATTGGTCTGAACCACTCAAGAGCCATATTAGGAATTTCAGTTCCGGGGTGTGGGGCTGGTCTGGCAACCCCCCTCAAAGGGGTTATGTCAAGTATATCATGATGTATCAAATCTGGAGCCAAAAATTAATTTCTTTCATGTTTTGACAATAAAAGAGGACATTTTGGGCTCATTTGGAGCATTACATCTCTGAACAGAAATTCTATAACCCAAATAGGGCTGTTAAAATGGTCGAAAAAAGATGTAAATCAGCCCAAATGAGTACCAAATGTTGGTCTATAATCCTGAAATTTGGCCAGAATATAGTCTGTAACTAGCTAAATCTGACTGCACAGGTTTTAGAATTACATCTGATATAGCAGTGACTCCTGGTGTGGTATTTGGACCCCAGCAGGCCTGTAATACGCCTGCTGGGGGGTGCATTAAGATATACTCATATCTTGCCCAGTAAGGCAGAAGTAAGGCTATAAACCATATTTTTTGTGAGTGTGGGAGCCACTAAGAGAGAATTAAGTAGTGTATTCCTTAAGAAATACACAACAAGCTCAAACTGCATGTCTTGGGAGTGCATGTAGCGAGGGTACCACTAAATGGCAAATCAGTCAAAAACACCCCTTAAAGTTGCTGTATCTGGCTCAAATTTTCACAAAAAACTCAGTTTATATCAGAGAATAATATTGCATTGGTCTGAACCACTCAAGAGCCATATTAGGAATTTCAGTTCCGGGGTGTGGGGCTGGTCTGGCAACCCCCCTCAAAGGGGTTATGTCAAGTATATCATGATGTATCAAATCTGGAGCCAAAAATTAATTTCTTTCATGTTTTGACAATAAAAGAGGACATTTTGGGCTCATTTGGAGCATTACATCTCTGAACAGAAATTCTATAACCCAAATAGGGCTGTTAAAATGGTCGAAAAAAGATGTAAATCAGCCCAAATGAGTACCAAATGTTGGTCTATAATCCTGAAATTTGGCCAGAATATAGTCTGTAACTAGCTAAATCTGACTGCACAGGTTTTAGAATTACATCTGATATAGCAGTGACTCCTGGTGTGGTATTTGGACCCCAGCAGGCCTGTAATACGCCTGCTGGGGGGTGCATTAAGATATACTCATATCTTGCCCAGTAAGGCAGAAGTAAGGCTATAAACCATATTTTTTGTGAGTGTGGGAGCCACTAAGAGAGAATTAAGTAGTGTATTCCTTAAGAAATACACAACAAGCTCAAACTGCATGTCTTGGGAGTGCATGTAGCGAGGGTACCACTAAATGGCAAATCAGTCAAAAACACCCCTTAAAGTTGCTGTATCTGGCTCAAATTTTCACAAAAAACTCAGTTTATATCAGAGAATAATATTGCATTGGTCTGAACCACTCAAGAGCCATATTAGGAATTTCAGTTCCGGGGTGTGGGGCTGGTCTGGCAACCCCCCTCAAAGGGGTTATGTCAAGTATATCATGATGTATCAAATCTGGAGCCAAAAATTAATTTCTTTCATGTTTTGACAATAAAAGAGGACATTTTGGGCTCATTTGGAGCATTACATCTCTGAACAGAAATTCTATAACCCAAATAGGGCTGTTAAAATGGTCGAAAAAAGATGTAAATCAGCCCAAATGAGTACCAAATGTTGGTCTATAATCCTGAAATTTGGCCAGAATATAGTCTGTAACTAGCTAAATCTGACTGCACAGGTTTTAGAATTACATCTGATATAGCAGTGACTCCTGGTGTGGTATTTGGACCCCAGCAGGCCTGTAATACGCCTGCTGGGGGGTGCATTAAGATATACTCATATCTTGCCCAGTAAGGCAGAAGTAAGGCTATAAACCATATTTTTTGTGAGTGTGGGAGCCACTAAGAGAGAATTAAGTAGTGTATTCCTTAAGAAATACACAACAAGCTCAAACTGCATGTCTTGGGAGTGCATGTAGCGAGGGTACCACTAAATGGCAAATCAGTCAAAAACACCCCTTAAAGTTGCTGTATCTGGCTCAAATTTTCACAAAAAACTCAGTTTATATCAGAGAATAATATTGCATTGGTCTGAACCACTCAAGAGCCATATTAGGAATTTCAGTTCCGGGGTGTGGGGCTGGTCTGGCAACCCCCCTCAAAGGGGTTATGTCAAGTATATCATGATGTATCAAATCTGGAGCCAAAAATTAATTTCTTTCATGTTTTGACAATAAAAGAGGACATTTTGGGCTCATTTGGAGCATTACATCTCTGAACAGAAATTCTATAACCCAAATAGGGCTGTTAAAATGGTCGAAAAAAGATGTAAATCAGCCCAAATGAGTACCAAATGTTGGTCTATAATCCTGAAATTTGGCCAGAATATAGTCTGTAACTAGCTAAATCTGACTGCACAGGTTTTAGAATTACATCTGATATAGCAGTGACTCCTGGTGTGGTATTTGGACCCCAGCAGGCCTGTAATACGCCTGCTGGGGGGTGCATTAAGATATACTCATATCTTGCCCAGTAAGGCAGAAGTAAGGCTATAAACCATATTTTTTGTGAGTGTGGGAGCCACTAAGAGAGAATTAAGTAGTGTATTCCTTAAGAAATACACAACAAGCTCAAACTGCATGTCTTGGGAGTGCATGTAGCGAGGGTACCACTAAATGGCAAATCAGTCAAAAACACCCCTTAAAGTTGCTGTATCTGGCTCAAATTTTCACAAAAAACTCAGTTTATATCAGAGAATAATATTGCATTGGTCTGAACCACTCAAGAGCCATATTAGGAATTTCAGTTCCGGGGTGTGGGGCTGGTCTGGCAACCCCCCTCAAAGGGGTTATGTCAAGTATATCATGATGTATCAAATCTGGAGCCAAAAATTAATTTCTTTCATGTTTTGACAATAAAAGAGGACATTTTGGGCTCATTTGGAGCATTACATCTCTGAACAGAAATTCTATAACCCAAATAGGGCTGTTAAAATGGTCGAAAAAAGATGTAAATCAGCCCAAATGAGTACCAAATGTTGGTCTATAATCCTGAAATTTGGCCAGAATATAGTCTGTAACTAGCTAAATCTGACTGCACAGGTTTTAGAATTACATCTGATATAGCAGTGACTCCTGGTGTGGTATTTGGACCCCAGCAGGCCTGTAATACGCCTGCTGGGGGGTGCATTAAGATATACTCATATCTTGCCCAGTAAGGCAGAAGTAAGGCTATAAACCATATTTTTTGTGAGTGTGGGAGCCACTAAGAGAGAATTAAGTAGTGTATTCCTTAAGAAATACACAACAAGCTCAAACTGCATGTCTTGGGAGTGCATGTAGCGAGGGTACCACTAAATGGCAAATCAGTCAAAAACACCCCTTAAAGTTGCTGTATCTGGCTCAAATTTTCACAAAAAACTCAGTTTATATCAGAGAATAATATTGCATTGGTCTGAACCACTCAAGAGCCATATTAGGAATTTCAGTTCCGGGGTGTGGGGCTGGTCTGGCAACCCCCCTCAAAGGGGTTATGTCAAGTATATCATGATGTATCAAATCTGGAGCCAAAAATTAATTTCTTTCATGTTTTGACAATAAAAGAGGACATTTTGGGCTCATTTGGAGCATTACATCTCTGAACAGAAATTCTATAACCCAAATAGGGCTGTTAAAATGGTCGAAAAAAGATGTAAATCAGCCCAAATGAGTACCAAATGTTGGTCTATAATCCTGAAATTTGGCCAGAATATAGTCTGTAACTAGCTAAATCTGACTGCACAGGTTTTAGAATTACATCTGATATAGCAGTGACTCCTGGTGTGGTATTTGGACCCCAGCAGGCCTGTAATACGCCTGCTGGGGGGTGCATTAAGATATACTCATATCTTGCCCAGTAAGGCAGAAGTAAGGCTATAAACCATATTTTTTGTGAGTGTGGGAGCCACTAAGAGAGAATTAAGTAGTGTATTCCTTAAGAAATACACAACAAGCTCAAACTGCATGTCTTGGGAGTGCATGTAGCGAGGGTACCACTAAATGGCAAATCAGTCAAAAACACCCCTTAAAGTTGCTGTATCTGGCTCAAATTTTCACAAAAAACTCAGTTTATATCAGAGAATAATATTGCATTGGTCTGAACCACTCAAGAGCCATATTAGGAATTTCAGTTCCGGGGTGTGGGGCTGGTCTGGCAACCCCCCTCAAAGGGGTTATGTCAAGTATATCATGATGTATCAAATCTGGAGCCAAAAATTAATTTCTTTCATGTTTTGACAATAAAAGAGGACATTTTGGGCTCATTTGGAGCATTACATCTCTGAACAGAAATTCTATAACCCAAATAGGGCTGTTAAAATGGTCGAAAAAAGATGTAAATCAGCCCAAATGAGTACCAAATGTTGGTCTATAATCCTGAAATTTGGCCAGAATATAGTCTGTAACTAGCTAAATCTGACTGCACAGGTTTTAGAATTACATCTGATATAGCAGTGACTCCTGGTGTGGTATTTGGACCCCAGCAGGCCTGTAATACGCCTGCTGGGGGGTGCATTAAGATATACTCATATCTTGCCCAGTAAGGCAGAAGTAAGGCTATAAACCATATTTTTTGTGAGTGTGGGAGCCACTAAGAGAGAATTAAGTAGTGTATTCCTTAAGAAATACACAACAAGCTCAAACTGCATGTCTTGGGAGTGCATGTAGCGAGGGTACCACTAAATGGCAAATCAGTCAAAAACACCCCTTAAAGTTGCTGTATCTGGCTCAAATTTTCACAAAAAACTCAGTTTATATCAGAGAATAATATTGCATTGGTCTGAACCACTCAAGAGCCATATTAGGAATTTCAGTTCCGGGGTGTGGGGCTGGTCTGGCAACCCCCCTCAAAGGGGTTATGTCAAGTATATCATGATGTATCAAATCTGGAGCCAAAAATTAATTTCTTTCATGTTTTGACAATAAAAGAGGACATTTTGGGCTCATTTGGAGCATTACATCTCTGAACAGAAATTCTATAACCCAAATAGGGCTGTTAAAATGGTCGAAAAAAGATGTAAATCAGCCCAAATGAGTACCAAATGTTGGTCTATAATCCTGAAATTTGGCCAGAATATAGTCTGTAACTAGCTAAATCTGACTGCACAGGTTTTAGAATTACATCTGATATAGCAGTGACTCCTGGTGTGGTATTTGGACCCCAGCAGGCCTGTAATACGCCTGCTGGGGGGTGCATTAAGATATACTCATATCTTGCCCAGTAAGGCAGAAGTAAGGCTATAAACCATATTTTTTGTGAGTGTGGGAGCCACTAAGAGAGAATTAAGTAGTGTATTCCTTAAGAAATACACAACAAGCTCAAACTGCATGTCTTGGGAGTGCATGTAGCGAGGGTACCACTAAATGGCAAATCAGTCAAAAACACCCCTTAAAGTTGCTGTATCTGGCTCAAATTTTCACAAAAAACTCAGTTTATATCAGAGAATAATATTGCATTGGTCTGAACCACTCAAGAGCCATATTAGGAATTTCAGTTCCGGGGTGTGGGGCTGGTCTGGCAACCCCCCTCAAAGGGGTTATGTCAAGTATATCATGATGTATCAAATCTGGAGCCAAAAATTAATTTCTTTCATGTTTTGACAATAAAAGAGGACATTTTGGGCTCATTTGGAGCATTACATCTCTGAACAGAAATTCTATAACCCAAATAGGGCTGTTAAAATGGTCGAAAAAAGATGTAAATCAGCCCAAATGAGTACCAAATGTTGGTCTATAATCCTGAAATTTGGCCAGAATATAGTCTGTAACTAGCTAAATCTGACTGCACAGGTTTTAGAATTACATCTGATATAGCAGTGACTCCTGGTGTGGTATTTGGACCCCAGCAGGCCTGTAATACGCCTGCTGGGGGGTGCATTAAGATATACTCATATCTTGCCCAGTAAGGCAGAAGTAAGGCTATAAACCATATTTTTTGTGAGTGTGGGAGCCACTAAGAGAGAATTAAGTAGTGTATTCCTTAAGAAATACACAACAAGCTCAAACTGCATGTCTTGGGAGTGCATGTAGCGAGGGTACCACTAAATGGCAAATCAGTCAAAAACACCCCTTAAAGTTGCTGTATCTGGCTCAAATTTTCACAAAAAACTCAGTTTATATCAGAGAATAATATTGCATTGGTCTGAACCACTCAAGAGCCATATTAGGAATTTCAGTTCCGGGGTGTGGGGCTGGTCTGGCAACCCCCCTCAAAGGGGTTATGTCAAGTATATCATGATGTATCAAATCTGGAGCCAAAAATTAATTTCTTTCATGTTTTGACAATAAAAGAGGACATTTTGGGCTCATTTGGAGCATTACATCTCTGAACAGAAATTCTATAACCCAAATAGGGCTGTTAAAATGGTCGAAAAAAGATGTAAATCAGCCCAAATGAGTACCAAATGTTGGTCTATAATCCTGAAATTTGGCCAGAATATAGTCTGTAACTAGCTAAATCTGACTGCACAGGTTTTAGAATTACATCTGATATAGCAGTGACTCCTGGTGTGGTATTTGGACCCCAGCAGGCCTGTAATACGCCTGCTGGGGGGTGCATTAAGATATACTCATATCTTGCCCAGTAAGGCAGAAGTAAGGCTATAAACCATATTTTTTGTGAGTGTGGGAGCCACTAAGAGAGAATTAAGTAGTGTATTCCTTAAGAAATACACAACAAGCTCAAACTGCATGTCTTGGGAGTGCATGTAGCGAGGGTACCACTAAATGGCAAATCAGTCAAAAACACCCCTTAAAGTTGCTGTATCTGGCTCAAATTTTCACAAAAAACTCAGTTTATATCAGAGAATAATATTGCATTGGTCTGAACCACTCAAGAGCCATATTAGGAATTTCAGTTCCGGGGTGTGGGGCTGGTCTGGCAACCCCCCTCAAAGGGGTTATGTCAAGTATATCATGATGTATCAAATCTGGAGCCAAAAATTAATTTCTTTCATGTTTTGACAATAAAAGAGGACATTTTGGGCTCATTTGGAGCATTACATCTCTGAACAGAAATTCTATAACCCAAATAGGGCTGTTAAAATGGTCGAAAAAAGATGTAAATCAGCCCAAATGAGTACCAAATGTTGGTCTATAATCCTGAAATTTGGCCAGAATATAGTCTGTAACTAGCTAAATCTGACTGCACAGGTTTTAGAATTACATCTGATATAGCAGTGACTCCTGGTGTGGTATTTGGACCCCAGCAGGCCTGTAATACGCCTGCTGGGGGGTGCATTAAGATATACTCATATCTTGCCCAGTAAGGCAGAAGTAAGGCTATAAACCATATTTTTTGTGAGTGTGGGAGCCACTAAGAGAGAATTAAGTAGTGTATTCCTTAAGAAATACACAACAAGCTCAAACTGCATGTCTTGGGAGTGCATGTAGCGAGGGTACCACTAAATGGCAAATCAGTCAAAAACACCCCTTAAAGTTGCTGTATCTGGCTCAAATTTTCACAAAAAACTCAGTTTATATCAGAGAATAATATTGCATTGGTCTGAACCACTCAAGAGCCATATTAGGAATTTCAGTTCCGGGGTGTGGGGCTGGTCTGGCAACCCCCCTCAAAGGGGTTATGTCAAGTATATCATGATGTATCAAATCTGGAGCCAAAAATTAATTTCTTTCATGTTTTGACAATAAAAGAGGACATTTTGGGCTCATTTGGAGCATTACATCTCTGAACAGAAATTCTATAACCCAAATAGGGCTGTTAAAATGGTCGAAAAAAGATGTAAATCAGCCCAAATGAGTACCAAATGTTGGTCTATAATCCTGAAATTTGGCCAGAATATAGTCTGTAACTAGCTAAATCTGACTGCACAGGTTTTAGAATTACATCTGATATAGCAGTGACTCCTGGTGTGGTATTTGGACCCCAGCAGGCCTGTAATACGCCTGCTGGGGGGTGCATTAAGATATACTCATATCTTGCCCAGTAAGGCAGAAGTAAGGCTATAAACCATATTTTTTGTGAGTGTGGGAGCCACTAAGAGAGAATTAAGTAGTGTATTCCTTAAGAAATACACAACAAGCTCAAACTGCATGTCTTGGGAGTGCATGTAGCGAGGGTACCACTAAATGGCAAATCAGTCAAAAACACCCCTTAAAGTTGCTGTATCTGGCTCAAATTTTCACAAAAAACTCAGTTTATATCAGAGAATAATATTGCATTGGTCTGAACCACTCAAGAGCCATATTAGGAATTTCAGTTCCGGGGTGTGGGGCTGGTCTGGCAACCCCCCTCAAAGGGGTTATGTCAAGTATATCATGATGTATCAAATCTGGAGCCAAAAATTAATTTCTTTCATGTTTTGACAATAAAAGAGGACATTTTGGGCTCATTTGGAGCATTACATCTCTGAACAGAAATTCTATAACCCAAATAGGGCTGTTAAAATGGTCGAAAAAAGATGTAAATCAGCCCAAATGAGTACCAAATGTTGGTCTATAATCCTGAAATTTGGCCAGAATATAGTCTGTAACTAGCTAAATCTGACTGCACAGGTTTTAGAATTACATCTGATATAGCAGTGACTCCTGGTGTGGTATTTGGACCCCAGCAGGCCTGTAATACGCCTGCTGGGGGGTGCATTAAGATATACTCATATCTTGCCCAGTAAGGCAGAAGTAAGGCTATAAACCATATTTTTTGTGAGTGTGGGAGCCACTAAGAGAGAATTAAGTAGTGTATTCCTTAAGAAATACACAACAAGCTCAAACTGCATGTCTTGGGAGTGCATGTAGCGAGGGTACCACTAAATGGCAAATCAGTCAAAAACACCCCTTAAAGTTGCTGTATCTGGCTCAAATTTTCACAAAAAACTCAGTTTATATCAGAGAATAATATTGCATTGGTCTGAACCACTCAAGAGCCATATTAGGAATTTCAGTTCCGGGGTGTGGGGCTGGTCTGGCAACCCCCCTCAAAGGGGTTATGTCAAGTATATCATAATGTATCAAATCTGGAGCCAAAAATTAATTTCTTTCATGTTTTGACAATAAAAGAGGACATTTTGGGCTCATTTGGAGCATTACATCTCTGAACAGAAATTCTATAACCCAAATAGGGCTGTTAAAATGGTCGAAAAAAGATGTAAATCAGCCCAAATGAGTACCAAATGTTGGTCTATAATCCTGAAATTTGGCCAGAATATAGTCTGTAACTAGCTAAATCTGACTGCACAGGTTTTAGAATTACATCTGATATAGCAGTGACTCCTGGTGTGGTATTTGGACCCCAGCAGGCCTGTAATACGCCTGCTGGGGGGTGCATTAAGATATACTCATATCTTGCCCAGTAAGGCAGAAGTAAGGCTATAAACCATATTTTTTGTGAGTGTGGGAGCCACTAAGAGAGAATTAAGTAGTGTATTCCTTAAGAAATACACAACAAGCTCAAACTGCATGTCTTGGGAGTGCATGTAGCGAGGGTACCACTAAATGGCAAATCAGTCAAAAACACCCCTTAAAGTTGCTGTATCTGGCTCAAATTTTCACAAAAAACTCAGTTTATATCAGAGAATAATATTGCATTGGTCTGAACCACTCAAGAGCCATATTAGGAATTTCAGTTCCGGGGTGTGGGGCTGGTCTGGCAACCCCCCTCAAAGGGGTTATGTCAAGTATATCATAATGTATCAAATCTGGAGTCAAAAATTAATTTCTTTCATGTTTTGACAATAAAAGAGGACATTTTGGGCTCATTTGGAGCATTACATCTCTGAACAGAAATTCTATAACCCAAATAGGGCTGTTAAAATGGTCGAAAAAAGATGTAAATCAGCCCAAATGAGTACCAAATGTTGGTCTATAATCCTGAAATTTGGCCAGAATATAGTCTGTAACTAGCTAAATCTGACTGCACAGGTTTTAGAATTACATCTGATATAGCAGTGACTCCTGGTGTGGTATTTGGACCCCAGCAGGCCTGTAATACGCCTGCTGGGGGGTGCATTAAGATATACTCATATCTTGCCCAGTAAGGCAGAAGTAAGGCTATAAACCATATTTTTTGTGAGTGTGGGAGCCACTAAGAGAGAATTAAGTAGTGTATTCCTTAAGAAATACACAACAAGCTCAAACTGCATGTCTTGGGAGTGCATGTAGCGAGGGTACCACTAAATGGCAAATCAGTCAAAAACACCCCTTAAAGTTGCTGTATCTGGCTCAAATTTTCACAAAAAACTCAGTTTATATCAGAGAATAATATTGCATTGGTCTGAACCACTCAAGAGCCATATTAGGAATTTCAGTTCCGGGGTGTGGGGCTGGTCTGGCAACCCCCCTCAAAGGGGTTATGTCAAGTATATCATAATGTATCAAATCTGGAGCCAAAAATTAATTTCTTTCATGTTTTGACAATAAAAGAGGACATTTTGGGCTCATTTGGAGCATTACATCTCTGAACAGAAATTCTATAACCCAAATAAGGCTGTTAAAATGGTCGAAAAAAGATGTAAATCAGCCCAAATGAGTACCAAATGTTGGTCTATAATCCTGAAATTTGGCCAGAATATAGTCTGTAACTAGCTAAATCTGACTGCACAGGTTTTAGAATTACATCTGATATAGCAGTGACTCCTGGTGTGGTATTTGGACCCCAGCAGGCCTGTAATACGCCTGCTGGGGGGTGCATTAAGATATACTCATATCTTGCCCAGTAAGGCAGAAGTAAGGCTATAAACCATATTTTTTGTGAGTGTGGGAGCCACTAAGAGAGAATTAAGTAGTGTATTCCTTAAGAAATACACAACAAGCTCAAACTGCATGTCTTGGGAGTGCATGTAGCGAGGGTAACACTAAATGGCAAATCAGTCAAAAACACCCCTTAAAGTTGCTGTATCTGGCTCAAATTTTCACAAAAAACTCAGTTTATATCAGAGAATAATATTGCATTGGTCTGAACCACTCAAGAGCCATATTAGGAATTTCAGTTCCGGGGTGTGGGGCTGGTCTGGCAACCCCCCTCAAAGGGGTTATGTCAAGTATATCATAATGTATCAAATCTGGAGCCAAAAATTAATTTCTTTCATGTTTTGACAATAAAAGAGGACATTTTGGGCTCATTTGGAGCATTACATCTCTGAACAGAAATTCTATAACCCAAATAAGGCTGTTAAAATGGTCGAAAAAAGATGTAAATCAGCCCAAATGAGTACCAAATGTTGGTCTATAATCCTGAAATTTGGCCAGAATATAGTCTGTAACTAGCTAAATCTGACTGCACAGGTTTTAGAATTACATCTGATATAGCAGTGACTCCTGGTGTGGTATTTGGACCCCAGCAGGCCTGTAATACGCCTGCTGGGGGGTGCATTAAGATATACTCATATCTTGCCCAGTAAGGCAGAAGTAAGGCTATAAACCATATTTTTTGTGAGTGTGGGAGCCACTAAGAGAGAATTAAGTAGTGTATTCCTTAAGAAATACACAACAAGCTCAAACTGCATGTCTTGGGAGTGCATGTAGCGAGGGTAACACTAAATGGCAAATCAGTCAAAAACACCCCTTAAAGTTGCTGTATCTGGCTCAAATTTTCACAAAAAACTCAGTTTATATCAGAGAATAATATTGCATTGGTCTGAACCACTCAAGAGCCATATTAGGAATTTCAGTTCCGGGGTGTGGGGCTGGTCTGGCAACCACCCTCAAAGGGGTTATGTCAAGTATATCATAATGTATCAAATCTGGAGCCAAAAATTAATTTCTTTCATGTTTTGACAATAAAAGAGGACATTTTGGGCTCATTTGGAGCATTACATCTCTGAACAGAAATTCTATAACCCAAATAAGGCTGTTAAAATGGTCGAAAAAAGATGTAAATCAGCCCAAATGAGTACCAAATGTTGGTCTATAATCCTGAAATTTGGCCAGAATATAGTCTGTAACTAGCTAAATCTGACTGCACAGGTTTTAGAATTACATCTGATATAGCAGTGACTCCTGGTGTGGTATTTGGACCCCAGCAGGCCTGTAATACGCCTGCTGGGGGGTGCATTAAGATATACTCATATCTTGCCCAGTAAGGCAGAAGTAAGGCTATAAACCATATTTTTTGTGAGTGTGGGAGCCACTAAGAGAGAATTAAGTAGTGTATTCCTTAAGAAATACACAACAAGCTCAAACTGCATGTCTTGGGAGTGCATGTAGCGAGGGTACCACTAAATGGCAAATCAGTCAAAAACACCCCTTAAAGTTGCTGTATCTGGCTCAAATTTTCACAAAAAACTCAGTTTATATCAGAGAATAATATTGCATTGGTCTGAACCACTCAAGAGCCATATTAGGAATTTCAGTTCCGGGGTGTGGGGCTGGTCTGGCAACCCCCCTCAAAGGGGTTATGTCAAGTATATCATAATGTATCAAATCTGGAGCCAAAAATTAATTTATTTCATGTTTTGACAATAAAAGAGGACATTTTGGGCTCATTTGGAGCATTACATCTCTGAACAGAAATTCTATAACCCAAATAGGGCTGTTAAAATGGTCGAAAAAAGATGTAAATCAGCCCAAATGAGTACCAAATGTTGGTCTATAATCCTGAAATTTGGCCAGAATATAGTCTGTAACTAGCTAAATCTGACTGCACAGGTTTTAGAATTACATCTGATATAGCAGTGACTCCTGGTGTGGTATTTGGACCCCAGCAGGCCTGTAATACGCCTGCTGGGGGGTGCATTAAGATATACTCATATCTTGCCCAGTAAGGCAGAAGTAAGGCTATAAACCATATTTTTTGTGAGTGTGGGAGCCACTAAGAGAGAATTAAGTAGTGTATTCCTTAAGAAATACACAACAAGCTCAAACTGCATGTCTTGGGAGTGCATGTAGCGAGGGTACCACTAAATGGCAAATCAGTCAAAAACACCCCTTAAAGTTGCTGTATCTGGCTCAAATTTTCACAAAAAACTCAGTTTATATCAGAGAATAATATTGCATTGGTCTGAACCACTCAAGAGCCATATTAGGAATTTCAGTTCCGGGGTGTGGGGCTGGTCTGGCAACCCCCCTCAAAGGGGTTATGTCAAGTATATCATGATGTATCAAATCTGGAGCCAAAAATTAATTTCTTTCATGTTTTGACAATAAAAGAGGACATTTTGGGCTCATTTGGAGCATTACATCTCTGAACAGAAATTCTATAACCCAAATAGGGCTGTTAAAATGGTCGAAAAAAGATGTAAATCAGCCCAAATGAGTACCAAATGTTGGTCTATAATCCTGAAATTTGGCCAGAATATAGTCTGTAACTAGCTAAATCTGACTGCACAGGTTTTAGAATTACATCTGATATAGCAGTGACTCCTGGTGTGGTATTTGGACCCCAGCAGGCCTGTAATACGCCTGCTGGGGGGTGCATTAAGATATACTCATATCTTGCCCAGTAAGGCAGAAGTAAGGCTATAAACCATATTTTTTGTGAGTGTGGGAGCCACTAAGAGAGAATTAAGTAGTGTATTCCTTAAGAAATACACAACAAGCTCAAACTGCATGTCTTGGGAGTGCATGTAGCGAGGGTACCACTAAATGGCAAATCAGTCAAAAACACCCCTTAAAGTTGCTGTATCTGGCTCAAATTTTCACAAAAAACTCAGTTTATATCAGAGAATAATATTGCATTGGTCTGAACCACTCAAGAGCCATATTAGGAATTTCAGTTCCGGGGTGTGGGGCTGGTCTGGCAACCCCCCTCAAAGGGGTTATGTCAAGTATATCATGATGTATCAAATCTGGAGCCAAAAATTAATTTCTTTCATGTTTTGACAATAAAAGAGGACATTTTGGGCTCATTTGGAGCATTACATCTCTGAACAGAAATTCTATAACCCAAATAGGGCTGTTAAAATGGTCGAAAAAAGATGTAAATCAGCCCAAATGAGTACCAAATGTTGGTCTATAATCCTGAAATTTGGCCAGAATATAGTCTGTAACTAGCTAAATCTGACTGCACAGGTTTTAGAATTACATCTGATATAGCAGTGACTCCTGGTGTGGTATTTGGACCCCAGCAGGCCTGTAATACGCCTGCTGGGGGGTGCATTAAGATATACTCATATCTTGCCCAGTAAGGCAGAAGTAAGGCTATAAACCATATTTTTTGTGAGTGTGGGAGCCACTAAGAGAGAATTAAGTAGTGTATTCCTTAAGAAATACACAACAAGCTCAAACTGCATGTCTTGGGAGTGCATGTAGCGAGGGTACCACTAAATGGCAAATCAGTCAAAAACACCCCTTAAAGTTGCTGTATCTGGCTCAAATTTTCACAAAAAACTCAGTTTATATCAGAGAATAATATTGCATTGGTCTGAACCACTCAAGAGCCATATTAGGAATTTCAGTTCCGGGGTGTGGGGCTGGTCTGGCAACCCCCCTCAAAGGGGTTATGTCAAGTATATCATGATGTATCAAATCTGGAGCCAAAAATTAATTTCTTTCATGTTTTGACAATAAAAGAGGACATTTTGGGCTCATTTGGAGCATTACATCTCTGAACAGAAATTCTATAACCCAAATAGGGCTGTTAAAATGGTCGAAAAAAGATGTAAATCAGCCCAAATGAGTACCAAATGTTGGTCTATAATCCTGAAATTTGGCCAGAATATAGTCTGTAACTAGCTAAATCTGACTGCACAGGTTTTAGAATTACATCTGATATAGCAGTGACTCCTGGTGTGGTATTTGGACCCCAGCAGGCCTGTAATACGCCTGCTGGGGGGTGCATTAAGATATACTCATATCTTGCCCAGTAAGGCAGAAGTAAGGCTATAAACCATATTTTTTGTGAGTGTGGGAGCCACTAAGAGAGAATTAAGTAGTGTATTCCTTAAGAAATACACAACAAGCTCAAACTGCATGTCTTGGGAGTGCATGTAGCGAGGGTACCACTAAATGGCAAATCAGTCAAAAACACCCCTTAAAGTTGCTGTATCTGGCTCAAATTTTCACAAAAAACTCAGTTTATATCAGAGAATAATATTGCATTGGTCTGAACCACTCAAGAGCCATATTAGGAATTTCAGTTCCGGGGTGTGGGGCTGGTCTGGCAACCCCCCTCAAAGGGGTTATGTCAAGTATATCATGATGTATCAAATCTGGAGCCAAAAATTAATTTCTTTCATGTTTTGACAATAAAAGAGGACATTTTGGGCTCATTTGGAGCATTACATCTCTGAACAGAAATTCTATAACCCAAATAGGGCTGTTAAAATGGTCGAAAAAAGATGTAAATCAGCCCAAATGAGTACCAAATGTTGGTCTATAATCCTGAAATTTGGCCAGAATATAGTCTGTAACTAGCTAAATCTGACTGCACAGGTTTTAGAATTACATCTGATATAGCAGTGACTCCTGGTGTGGTATTTGGACCCCAGCAGGCCTGTAATACGCCTGCTGGGGGGTGCATTAAGATATACTCATATCTTGCCCAGTAAGGCAGAAGTAAGGCTATAAACCATATTTTTTGTGAGTGTGGGAGCCACTAAGAGAGAATTAAGTAGTGTATTCCTTAAGAAATACACAACAAGCTCAAACTGCATGTCTTGGGAGTGCATGTAGCGAGGGTACCACTAAATGGCAAATCAGTCAAAAACACCCCTTAAAGTTGCTGTATCTGGCTCAAATTTTCACAAAAAACTCAGTTTATATCAGAGAATAATATTGCATTGGTCTGAACCACTCAAGAGCCATATTAGGAATTTCAGTTCCGGGGTGTGGGGCTGGTCTGGCAACCCCCCTCAAAGGGGTTATGTCAAGTATATCATAATGTATCAAATCTGGAGCCAAAAATTAATTTCTTTCATGTTTTGACAATAAAAGAGGACATTTTGGGCTCATTTGGAGCATTACATCTCTGAACAGAAATTCTATAACCCAAATAGGGCTGTTAAAATGGTCGAAAAAAGATGTAAATCAGCCCAAATGAGTACCAAATGTTGGTCTATAATCCTGAAATTTGGCCAGAATATAGTCTGTAACTAGCTAAATCTGACTGCACAGGTTTTAGAATTACATCTGATATAGCAGTGACTCCTGGTGTGGTATTTGGACCCCAGCAGGCCTGTAATACGCCTGCTGGGGGGTGCATTAAGATATACTCATATCTTGCCCAGTAAGGCAGAAGTAAGGCTATAAACCATATTTTTTGTGAGTGTGGGAGCCACTAAGAGAGAATTAAGTAGTGTATTCCTTAAGAAATACACAACAAGCTCAAACTGCATGTCTTGGGAGTGCATGTAGCGAGGGTACCACTAAATGGCAAATCAGTCAAAAACACCCCTTAAAGTTGCTGTATCTGGCTCAAATTTTCACAAAAAACTCAGTTTATATCAGAGAATAATATTGCATTGGTCTGAACCACTCAAGAGCCATATTAGGAATTTCAGTTCCGGGGTGTGGGGCTGGTCTGGCAACCCCCCTCAAAGGGGTTATGTCAAGTATATCATAATGTATCAAATCTGGAGCCAAAAATTAATTTCTTTCATGTTTTGACAATAAAAGAGGACATTTTGGGCTCATTTGGAGCATTACATCTCTGAACAGAAATTCTATAACCCAAATAGGGCTGTTAAAATGGTCGAAAAAAGATGTAAATCAGCCCAAATGAGTACCAAATGTTGGTCTATAATCCTGAAATTTGGCCAGAATATAGTCTGTAACTAGCTAAATCTGACTGCACAGGTTTTAGAATTACATCTGATATAGCAGTGACTCCTGGTGTGGTATTTGGACCCCAGCAGGCCTGTAATACGCCTGCTGGGGGGTGCATTAAGATATACTCATATCTTGCCCAGTAAGGCAGAAGTAAGGCTATAAACCATATTTTTTGTGAGTGTGGGAGCCACTAAGAGAGAATTAAGTAGTGTATTCCTTAAGAAATACACAACAAGCTCAAACTGCATGTCTTGGGAGTGCATGTAGCGAGGGTAACACTAAATGGCAAATCAGTCAAAAACACCCCTTAAAGTTGCTGTATCTGGCTCAAATTTTCACAAAAAACTCAGTTTATATCAGAGAATAATATTGCATTGGTCTGAACCACTCAAGAGCCATATTAGGAATTTCAGTTCCGGGGTGTGGGGCTGGTCTGGCAACCCCCCTCAAAGGGGTTATGTCAAGTATATCATAATGTATCAAATCTGGAGTCAAAAATTAATTTCTTTCATGTTTTGACAATAAAAGAGGACATTTTGGGCTCATTTGGAGCATTACATCTCTGAACAGAAATTCTATAACCCAAATAGGGCTGTTAAAATGGTCGAAAAAAGATGTAAATCAGCCCAAATGAGTACCAAATGTTGGTCTATAATCCTGAAATTTGGCCAGAATATAGTCTGTAACTAGCTAAATCTGACTGCACAGGTTTTAGAATTACATCTGATATAGCAGTGACTCCTGGTGTGGTATTTGGACCCCAGCAGGCCTGTAATACGCCTGCTGGGGGGTGCATTAAGATATACTCATATCTTGCCCAGTAAGGCAGAAGTAAGGCTATAAACCATATTTTTTGTGAGTGTGGGAGCCACTAAGAGAGAATTAAGTAGTGTATTCCTTAAGAAATACACAACAAGCTCAAACTGCATGTCTTGGGAGTGCATGTAGCGAGGGTAACACTAAATGGCAAATCAGTCAAAAACACCCCTTAAAGTTGCTGTATCTGGCTCAAATTTTCACAAAAAACTCAGTTTATATCAGAGAATAATATTGCATTGGTCTGAACCACTCAAGAGCCATATTAGGAATTTCAGTTCCGGGGTGTGGGGCTGGTCTGGCAACCCCCCTCAAAGGGGTTATGTCAAGTATATCATAATGTATCAAATCTGGAGCCAAAAATTAATTTCTTTCATGTTTTGACAATAAAAGAGGACATTTTGGGCTCATTTGGAGCATTACATCTCTGAACAGAAATTCTATAACCCAAATAGGGCTGTTAAAATGGTCGAAAAAAGATGTAAATCAGCCCAAATGAGTACCAAATGTTGGTCTATAATCCTGAAATTTGGCCAGAATATAGTCTGTAACTAGCTAAATCTGACTGCACAGGTTTTAGAATTACATCTGATATAGCAGTGACTCCTGGTGTGGTATTTGGACCCCAGCAGGCCTGTAATACGCCTGCTGGGGGGTGCATTAAGATATACTCATATCTTGCCCAGTAAGGCAGAAGTAAGGCTATAAACCATATTTTTTGTGAGTGTGGGAGCCACTAAGAGAGAATTAAGTAGTGTATTCCTTAAGAAATACACAACAAGCTCAAACTGCATGTCTTGGGAGTGCATGTAGCGAGGGTAACACTAAATGGCAAATCAGTCAAAAACACCCCTTAAAGTTGCTGTATCTGGCTCAAATTTTCACAAAAAAACTCAGTTTATATCAGAGAATAATATTGCATTGGTCTGAACCACTCAAGAGCCATATTAGGAATTTCAGTTCCGGGGTGTGGGGCTGGTCTGGCAACCCCCCTCAAAGGGGTTATGTCAAGTATATCATAATGTATCAAATCTGGAGTCAAAAATTAATTTCTTTCATGTTTTGACAATAAAAGAGGACATTTTGGGCTCATTTGGAGCATTACATCTCTGAACAGAAATTCTATAACCCAAATAGGGCTGTTAAAATGGTCGAAAAAAGATGTAAATCAGCCCAAATGAGTACCAAATGTTGGTCTATAATCCTGAAATTTGGCCAGAATATAGTCTGTAACTAGCTAAATCTGACTGCACAGGTTTTAGAATTACATCTGATATAGCAGTGACTCCTGGTGTGGTATTTGGACCCCAGCAGGCCTGTAATACGCCTGCTGGGGGGTGCATTAAGATATACTCATATCTTGCCCAGTAAGGCAGAAGTAAGGCTATAAACCATATTTTTTGTGAGTGTGGGAGCCACTAAGAGAGAATTAAGTAGTGTATTCCTTAAGAAATACACAACAAGCTCAAACTGCATGTCTTGGGAGTGCATGTAGCGAGGGTAACACTAAATGGCAAATCAGTCAAAAACACCCCTTAAAGTTGCTGTATCTGGCTCAAATTTTCACAAAAAACTCAGTTTATATCAGAGAATAATATTGCATTGGTCTGAACCACTCAAGAGCCATATTAGGAATTTCAGTTCCGGGGTGTGGGGCTGGTCTGGCAACCCCCCTCAAAGGGGTTATGTCAAGTATATCATAATGTATCAAATCTGGAGCCAAAAATTAATTTCTTTCATGTTTTGACAATAAAAGAGGACATTTTGGGCTCATTTGGAGCATTACATCTCTGAACAGAAATTCTATAACCCAAATAGGGCTGTTAAAATGGTCGAAAAAAGATGTAAATCAGCCCAAATGAGTACCAAATGTTGGTCTATAATCCTGAAATTTGGCCAGAATATAGTCTGTAACTAGCTAAATCTGACTGCACAGGTTTTAGAATTACATCTGATATAGCAGTGACTCCTGGTGTGGTATTTGGACCCCAGCAGGCCTGTAATACGCCTGCTGGGGGGTGCATTAAGATATACTCATATCTTGCCCAGTAAGGCAGAAGTAAGGCTATAAACCATATTTTTTGTGAGTGTGGGAGCCACTAAGAGAGAATTAAGTAGTGTATTCCTTAAGAAATACACAACAAGCTCAAACTGCATGTCTTGGGAGTGCATGTAGCGAGGGTACCACTAAATGGCAAATCAGTCAAAAACACCCCTTAAAGTTGCTGTATCTGGCTCAAATTTTCACAAAAAACTCAGTTTATATCAGAGAATAATATTGCATTGGTCTGAACCACTCAAGAGCCATATTAGGAATTTCAGTTCCGGGGTGTGGGGCTGGTCTGGCAACCCCCCTCAAAGGGGTTATGTCAAGTATATCATGATGTATCAAATCTGGAGCCAAAAATTAATTTCTTTCATGTTTTGACAATAAAAGAGGACATTTTGGGCTCATTTGGAGCATTACATCTCTGAACAGAAATTCTATAACCCAAATAGGGCTGTTAAAATGGTCGAAAAAAGATGTAAATCAGCCCAAATGAGTACCAAATGTTGGTCTATAATCCTGAAATTTGGCCAGAATATAGTCTGTAACTAGCTAAATCTGACTGCACAGGTTTTAGAATTACATCTGATATAGCAGTGACTCCTGGTGTGGTATTTGGACCCCAGCAGGCCTGTAATACGCCTGCTGGGGGGTGCATTAAGATATACTCATATCTTGCCCAGTAAGGCAGAAGTAAGGCTATAAACCATATTTTTTGTGAGTGTGGGAGCCACTAAGAGAGAATTAAGTAGTGTATTCCTTAAGAAATACACAACAAGCTCAAACTGCATGTCTTGGGAGTGCATGTAGCGAGGGTACCACTAAATGGCAAATCAGTCAAAAACACCCCTTAAAGTTGCTGTATCTGGCTCAAATTTTCACAAAAAACTCAGTTTATATCAGAGAATAATATTGCATTGGTCTGAACCACTCAAGAGCCATATTAGGAATTTCAGTTCCGGGGTGTGGGGCTGGTCTGGCAACCCCCCTCAAAGGGGTTATGTCAAGTATATCATGATGTATCAAATCTGGAGCCAAAAATTAATTTCTTTCATGTTTTGACAATAAAAGAGGACATTTTGGGCTCATTTGGAGCATTACATCTCTGAACAGAAATTCTATAACCCAAATAGGGCTGTTAAAATGGTCGAAAAAAGATGTAAATCAGCCCAAATGAGTACCAAATGTTGGTCTATAATCCTGAAATTTGGCCAGAATATAGTCTGTAACTAGCTAAATCTGACTGCACAGGTTTTAGAATTACATCTGATATAGCAGTGACTCCTGGTGTGGTATTTGGACCCCAGCAGGCCTGTAATACGCCTGCTGGGGGGTGCATTAAGATATACTCATATCTTGCCCAGTAAGGCAGAAGTAAGGCTATAAACCATATTTTTTGTGAGTGTGGGAGCCACTAAGAGAGAATTAAGTAGTGTATTCCTTAAGAAATACACAACAAGCTCAAACTGCATGTCTTGGGAGTGCATGTAGCGAGGGTACCACTAAATGGCAAATCAGTCAAAAACACCCCTTAAAGTTGCTGTATCTGGCTCAAATTTTCACAAAAAACTCAGTTTATATCAGAGAATAATATTGCATTGGTCTGAACCACTCAAGAGCCATATTAGGAATTTCAGTTCCGGGGTGTGGGGCTGGTCTGGCAACCCCCCTCAAAGGGGTTATGTCAAGTATATCATAATGTATCAAATCTGGAGCCAAAAATTAATTTCTTTCATGTTTTGACAATAAAAGAGGACATTTTGGGCTCATTTGGAGCATTACATCTCTGAACAGAAATTCTATAACCCAAATAGGGCTGTTAAAATGGTCGAAAAAAGATGTAAATCAGCCCAAATGAGTACCAAATGTTGGTCTATAATCCTGAAATTTGGCCAGAATATAGTCTGTAACTAGCTAAATCTGACTGCACAGGTTTTAGAATTACATCTGATATAGCAGTGACTCCTGGTGTGGTATTTGGACCCCAGCAGGCCTGTAATACGCCTGCTGGGGGGTGCATTAAGATATACTCATATCTTGCCCAGTAAGGCAGAAGTAAGGCTATAAACCATATTTTTTGTGAGTGTGGGAGCCACTAAGAGAGAATTAAGTAGTGTATTCCTTAAGAAATACACAACAAGCTCAAACTGCATGTCTTGGGAGTGCATGTAGCGAGGGTACCACTAAATGGCAAATCAGTCAAAAACACCCCTTAAAGTTGCTGTATCTGGCTCAAATTTTCACAAAAAACTCAGTTTATATCAGAGAATAATATTGCATTGGTCTGAACCACTCAAGAGCCATATTAGGAATTTCAGTTCCGGGGTGTGGGGCTGGTCTGGCAACCCCCCTCAAAGGGGTTATGTCAAGTATATCATAATGTATCAAATCTGGAGCCAAAAATTAATTTCTTTCATGTTTTGACAATAAAAGAGGACATTTTGGGCTCATTTGGAGCATTACATCTCTGAACAGAAATTCTATAACCCAAATAGGGCTGTTAAAATGGTCGAAAAAAGATGTAAATCAGCCCAAATGAGTACCAAATGTTGGTCTATAATCCTGAAATTTGGCCAGAATATAGTCTGTAACTAGCTAAATCTGACTGCACAGGTTTTAGAATTACATCTGATATAGCAGTGACTCCTGGTGTGGTATTTGGACCCCAGCAGGCCTGTAATACGCCTGCTGGGGGGTGCATTAAGATATACTCATATCTTGCCCAGTAAGGCAGAAGTAAGGCTATAAACCATATTTTTTGTGAGTGTGGGAGCCACTAAGAGAGAATTAAGTAGTGTATTCCTTAAGAAATACACAACAAGCTCAAACTGCATGTCTTGGGAGTGCATGTAGCGAGGGTAACACTAAATGGCAAATCAGTCAAAAACACCCCTTAAAGTTGCTGTATCTGGCTCAAATTTTCACAAAAAACTCAGTTTATATCAGAGAATAATATTGCATTGGTCTGAACCACTCAAGAGCCATATTAGGAATTTCAGTTCCGGGGTGTGGGGCTGGTCTGGCAACCCCCCTCAAAGGGGTTATGTCAAGTATATCATAATGTATCAAATCTGGAGTCAAAAATTAATTTCTTTCATGTTTTGACAATAAAAGAGGACATTTTGGGCTCATTTGGAGCATTACATCTCTGAACAGAAATTCTATAACCCAAATAGGGCTGTTAAAATGGTCGAAAAAAGATGTAAATCAGCCCAAATGAGTACCAAATGTTGGTCTATAATCCTGAAATTTGGCCAGAATATAGTCTGTAACTAGCTAAATCTGACTGCACAGGTTTTAGAATTACATCTGATATAGCAGTGACTCCTGGTGTGGTATTTGGACCCCAGCAGGCCTGTAATACGCCTGCTGGGGGGTGCATTAAGATATACTCATATCTTGCCCAGTAAGGCAGAAGTAAGGCTATAAACCATATTTTTTGTGAGTGTGGGAGCCACTAAGAGAGAATTAAGTAGTGTATTCCTTAAGAAATACACAACAAGCTCAAACTGCATGTCTTGGGAGTGCATGTAGCGAGGGTAACACTAAATGGCAAATCAGTCAAAAACACCCCTTAAAGTTGCTGTATCTGGCTCAAATTTTCACAAAAAAACTCAGTTTATATCAGAGAATAATATTGCATTGGTCTGAACCACTCAAGAGCCATATTAGGAATTTCAGTTCCGGGGTGTGGGGCTGGTCTGGCAACCCCCCTCAAAGGGGTTATGTCAAGTATATCATAATGTATCAAATCTGGAGTCAAAAATTAATTTCTTTCATGTTTTGACAATAAAAGAGGACATTTTGGGCTCATTTGGAGCATTACATCTCTGAACAGAAATTCTATAACCCAAATAGGGCTGTTAAAATGGTCGAAAAAAGATGTAAATCAGCCCAAATGAGTACCAAATGTTGGTCTATAATCCTGAAATTTGGCCAGAATATAGTCTGTAACTAGCTAAATCTGACTGCACAGGTTTTAGAATTACATCTGATATAGCAGTGACTCCTGGTGTGGTATTTGGACCCCAGCAGGCCTGTAATACGCCTGCTGGGGGGTGCATTAAGATATACTCATATCTTGCCCAGTAAGGCAGAAGTAAGGCTATAAACCATATTTTTTGTGAGTGTGGGAGCCACTAAGAGAGAATTAAGTAGTGTATTCCTTAAGAAATACACAACAAGCTCAAACTGCATGTCTTGGGAGTGCATGTAGCGAGGGTAACACTAAATGGCAAATCAGTCAAAAACACCCCTTAAAGTTGCTGTATCTGGCTCAAATTTTCACAAAAAACTCAGTTTATATCAGAGAATAATATTGCATTGGTCTGAACCACTCAAGAGCCATATTAGGAATTTCAGTTCCGGGGTGTGGGGCTGGTCTGGCAACCCCCCTCAAAGGGGTTATGTCAAGTATATCATAATGTATCAAATCTGGAGCCAAAAATTAATTTCTTTCATGTTTTGACAATAAAAGAGGACATTTTGGGCTCATTTGGAGCATTACATCTCTGAACAGAAATTCTATAACCCAAATAGGGCTGTTAAAATGGTCGAAAAAAGATGTAAATCAGCCCAAATGAGTACCAAATGTTGGTCTATAATCCTGAAATTTGGCCAGAATATAGTCTGTAACTAGCTAAATCTGACTGCACAGGTTTTAGAATTACATCTGATATAGCAGTGACTCCTGGTGTGGTATTTGGACCCCAGCAGGCCTGTAATACGCCTGCTGGGGGGTGCATTAAGATATACTCATATCTTGCCCAGTAAGGCAGAAGTAAGGCTATAAACCATATTTTTTGTGAGTGTGGGAGCCACTAAGAGAGAATTAAGTAGTGTATTCCTTAAGAAATACACAACAAGCTCAAACTGCATGTCTTGGGAGTGCATGTAGCGAGGGTAACACTAAATGGCAAATCAGTCAAAAACACCCCTTAAAGTTGCTGTATCTGGCTCAAATTTTCACAAAAAAACTCAGTTTATATCAGAGAATAATATTGCATTGGTCTGAACCACTCAAGAGCCATATTAGGAATTTCAGTTCCGGGGTGTGGGGCTGGTCTGGCAACCCCCCTCAAAGGGGTTATGTCAAGTATATCATAATGTATCAAATCTGGAGTCAAAAATTAATTTCTTTCATGTTTTGACAATAAAAGAGGACATTTTGGGCTCATTTGGAGCATTACATCTCTGAACAGAAATTCTATAACCCAAATAGGGCTGTTAAAATGGTCGAAAAAAGATGTAAATCAGCCCAAATGAGTACCAAATGTTGGTCTATAATCCTGAAATTTGGCCAGAATATAGTCTGTAACTAGCTAAATCTGACTGCACAGGTTTTAGAATTACATCTGATATAGCAGTGACTCCTGGTGTGGTATTTGGACCCCAGCAGGCCTGTAATACGCCTGCTGGGGGGTGCATTAAGATATACTCATATCTTGCCCAGTAAGGCAGAAGTAAGGCTATAAACCATATTTTTTGTGAGTGTGGGAGCCACTAAGAGAGAATTAAGTAGTGTATTCCTTAAGAAATACACAACAAGCTCAAACTGCATGTCTTGGGAGTGCATGTAGCGAGGGTACCACTAAATGGCAAATCAGTCAAAAACACCCCTTAAAGTTGCTGTATCTGGCTCAAATTTTCACAAAAAACTCAGTTTATATCAGAGAATAATATTGCATTGGTCTGAACCACTCAAGAGCCATATTAGGAATTTCAGTTCCGGGGTGTGGGGCTGGTCTGGCAACCCCCCTCAAAGGGGTTATGTCAAGTATATCATAATGTATCAAATCTGGAGCCAAAAATTAATTTCTTTCATGTTTTGACAATAAAAGAGGACATTTTGGGCTCATTTGGAGCATTACATCTCTGAACAGAAATTCTATAACCCAAATAGGGCTGTTAAAATGGTCGAGAAAAGATGTAAATCAGCCCAAATGAGTACCAAATGTTGGTCTATAATCCTGAAATTTGGCCAGAATATAGTCTGTAACTAGCTAAATCTGACTGCACAGGTTTTAGAATTACATCTGATATAGCAGTGACTCCTGGTGTGGTATTTGGACCCCAGCAGGCCTGTAATACGCCTGCTGGGGGGTGCATTAAGATATACTCATATCTTGCCCAGTAAGGCAGAAGTAAGGCTATAAACCATATTTTTTGTGAGTGTGGGAGCCACTAAGAGAGAATTAAGTAGTGTATTCCTTAAGAAATACACAACAAGCTCAAACTGCATGTCTTGGGAGTGCATGTAGCGAGGGTACCACTAAATGGCAAATCAGTCAAAAACACCCCTTAAAGTTGCTGTATCTGGCTCAAATTTTCACAAAAAACTCAGTTTATATCAGAGAATAATATTGCATTGGTCTGAACCACTCAAGAGCCATATTAGGAATTTCAGTTCCGGGGTGTGGGGCTGGTCTGGCAACCCCCCTCAAAGGGGTTATGTCAAGTATATCATGATGTATCAAATCTGGAGCCAAAAATTAATTTCTTTCATGTTTTGACAATAAAAGAGGACATTTTGGGCTCATTTGGAGCATTACATCTCTGAACAGAAATTCTATAACCCAAATAGGGCTGTTAAAATGGTCGAAAAAAGATGTAAATCAGCCCAAATGAGTACCAAATGTTGGTCTATAATCCTGAAATTTGGCCAGAATATAGTCTGTAACTAGCTAAATCTGACTGCACAGGTTTTAGAATTACATCTGATATAGCAGTGACTCCTGGTGTGGTATTTGGACCCCAGCAGGCCTGTAATACGCCTGCTGGGGGGTGCATTAAGATATACTCATATCTTGCCCAGTAAGGCAGAAGTAAGGCTATAAACCATATTTTTTGTGAGTGTGGGAGCCACTAAGAGAGAATTAAGTAGTGTATTCCTTAAGAAATACACAACAAGCTCAAACTGCATGTCTTGGGAGTGCATGTAGCGAGGGTACCACTAAATGGCAAATCAGTCAAAAACACCCCTTAAAGTTGCTGTATCTGGCTCAAATTTTCACAAAAAACTCAGTTTATATCAGAGAATAATATTGCATTGGTCTGAACCACTCAAGAGCCATATTAGGAATTTCAGTTCCGGGGTGTGGGGCTGGTCTGGCAACCCCCCTCAAAGGGGTTATGTCAAGTATATCATAATGTATCAAATCTGGAGCCAAAAATTAATTTCTTTCATGTTTTGACAATAAAAGAGGACATTTTGGGCTCATTTGGAGCATTACATCTCTGAACAGAAATTCTATAACCCAAATAGGGCTGTTAAAATGGTCGAGAAAAGATGTAAATCAGCCCAAATGAGTACCAAATGTTGGTCTATAATCCTGAAATTTGGCCAGAATATAGTCTGTAACTAGCTAAATCTGACTGCACAGGTTTTAGAATTACATCTGATATAGCAGTGACTCCTGGTGTGGTATTTGGACCCCAGCAGGCCTGTAATACGCCTGCTGGGGGGTGCATTAAGATATACTCATATCTTGCCCAGTAAGGCAGAAGTAAGGCTATAAACCATATTTTTTGTGAGTGTGGGAGCCACTAAGAGAGAATTAAGTAGTGTATTCCTTAAGAAATACACAACAAGCTCAAACTGCATGTCTTGGGAGTGCATGTAGCGAGGGTAACACTAAATGGCAAATCAGTCAAAAACACCCCTTAAAGTTGCTGTATCTGGCTCAAATTTTCACAAAAAAACTCAGTTTATATCAGAGAATAATATTGCATTGGTCTGAACCACTCAAGAGCCATATTAGGAATTTCAGTTCCGGGGTGTGGGGCTGGTCTGGCAACCCCCCTCAAAGGGGTTATGTCAAGTATATCATAATGTATCAAATCTGGAGTCAAAAATTAATTTCTTTCATGTTTTGACAATAAAAGAGGACATTTTGGGCTCATTTGGAGCATTACATCTCTGAACAGAAATTCTATAACCCAAATAGGGCTGTTAAAATGGTCGAAAAAAGATGTAAATCAGCCCAAATGAGTACCAAATGTTGGTCTATAATCCTGAAATTTGGCCAGAATATAGTCTGTAACTAGCTAAATCTGACTGCACAGGTTTTAGAATTACATCTGATATAGCAGTGACTCCTGGTGTGGTATTTGGACCCCAGCAGGCCTGTAATACGCCTGCTGGGGGGTGCATTAAGATATACTCATATCTTGCCCAGTAAGGCAGAAGTAAGGCTATAAACCATATTTTTTGTGAGTGTGGGAGCCACTAAGAGAGAATTAAGTAGTGTATTCCTTAAGAAATACACAACAAGCTCAAACTGCATGTCTTGGGAGTGCATGTAGCGAGGGTACCACTAAATGGCAAATCAGTCAAAAACACCCCTTAAAGTTGCTGTATCTGGCTCAAATTTTCACAAAAAACTCAGTTTATATCAGAGAATAATATTGCATTGGTCTGAACCACTCAAGAGCCATATTAGGAATTTCAGTTCCGGGGTGTGGGGCTGGTCTGGCAACCCCCCTCAAAGGGGTTATGTCAAGTATATCATAATGTATCAAATCTGGAGCCAAAAATTAATTTCTTTCATGTTTTGACAATAAAAGAGGACATTTTGGGCTCATTTGGAGCATTACATCTCTGAACAGAAATTCTATAACCCAAATAGGGCTGTTAAAATGGTCGAGAAAAGATGTAAATCAGCCCAAATGAGTACCAAATGTTGGTCTATAATCCTGAAATTTGGCCAGAATATAGTCTGTAACTAGCTAAATCTGACTGCACAGGTTTTAGAATTACATCTGATATAGCAGTGACTCCTGGTGTGGTATTTGGACCCCAGCAGGCCTGTAATACGCCTGCTGGGGGGTGCATTAAGATATACTCATATCTTGCCCAGTAAGGCAGAAGTAAGGCTATAAACCATATTTTTTGTGAGTGTGGGAGCCACTAAGAGAGAATTAAGTAGTGTATTCCTTAAGAAATACACAACAAGCTCAAACTGCATGTCTTGGGAGTGCATGTAGCGAGGGTAACACTAAATGGCAAATCAGTCAAAAACACCCCTTAAAGTTGCTGTATCTGGCTCAAATTTTCACAAAAAAACTCAGTTTATATCAGAGAATAATATTGCATTGGTCTGAACCACTCAAGAGCCATATTAGGAATTTCAGTTCCGGGGTGTGGGGCTGGTCTGGCAACCCCCCTCAAAGGGGTTATGTCAAGTATATCATAATGTATCAAATCTGGAGTCAAAAATTAATTTCTTTCATGTTTTGACAATAAAAGAGGACATTTTGGGCTCATTTGGAGCATTACATCTCTGAACAGAAATTCTATAACCCAAATAGGGCTGTTAAAATGGTCGAAAAAAGATGTAAATCAGCCCAAATGAGTACCAAATGTTGGTCTATAATCCTGAAATTTGGCCAGAATATAGTCTGTAACTAGCTAAATCTGACTGCACAGGTTTTAGAATTACATCTGATATAGCAGTGACTCCTGGTGTGGTATTTGGACCCCAGCAGGCCTGTAATACGCCTGCTGGGGGGTGCATTAAGATATACTCATATCTTGCCCAGTAAGGCAGAAGTAAGGCTATAAACCATATTTTTTGTGAGTGTGGGAGCCACTAAGAGAGAATTAAGTAGTGTATTCCTTAAGAAATACACAACAAGCTCAAACTGCATGTCTTGGGAGTGCATGTAGCGAGGGTACCACTAAATGGCAAATCAGTCAAAAACACCCCTTAAAGTTGCTGTATCTGGCTCAAATTTTCACAAAAAACTCAGTTTATATCAGAGAATAATATTGCATTGGTCTGAACCACTCAAGAGCCATATTAGGAATTTCAGTTCCGGGGTGTGGGGCTGGTCTGGCAACCCCCCTCAAAGGGGTTATGTCAAGTATATCATAATGTATCAAATCTGGAGCCAAAAATTAATTTCTTTCATGTTTTGACAATAAAAGAGGACATTTTGGGCTCATTTGGAGCATTACATCTCTGAACAGAAATTCTATAACCCAAATAGGGCTGTTAAAATGGTCGAGAAAAGATGTAAATCAGCCCAAATGAGTACCAAATGTTGGTCTATAATCCTGAAATTTGGCCAGAATATAGTCTGTAACTAGCTAAATCTGACTGCACAGGTTTTAGAATTACATCTGATATAGCAGTGACTCCTGGTGTGGTATTTGGACCCCAGCAGGCCTGTAATACGCCTGCTGGGGGGTGCATTAAGATATACTCATATCTTGCCCAGTAAGGCAGAAGTAAGGCTATAAACCATATTTTTTGTGAGTGTGGGAGCCACTAAGAGAGAATTAAGTAGTGTATTCCTTAAGAAATACACAACAAGCTCAAACTGCATGTCTTGGGAGTGCATGTAGCGAGGGTACCACTAAATGGCAAATCAGTCAAAAACACCCCTTAAAGTTGCTGTATCTGGCTCAAATTTTCACAAAAAACTCAGTTTATATCAGAGAATAATATTGCATTGGTCTGAACCACTCAAGAGCCATATTAGGAATTTCAGTTCCGGGGTGTGGGGCTGGTCTGGCAACCCCCCTCAAAGGGGTTATGTCAAGTATATCATAATGTATCAAATCTGGAGCCAAAAATTAATTTCTTTCATGTTTTGACAATAAAAGAGGACATTTTGGGCTCATTTGGAGCATTACATCTCTGAACAGAAATTCTATAACCCAAATAGGGCTGTTAAAATGGTCGAGAAAAGATGTAAATCAGCCCAAATGAGTACCAAATGTTGGTCTATAATCCTGAAATTTGGCCAGAATATAGTCTGTAACTAGCTAAATCTGACTGCACAGGTTTTAGAATTACATCTGATATAGCAGTGACTCCTGGTGTGGTATTTGGACCCCAGCAGGCCTGTAATACGCCTGCTGGGGGGTGCATTAAGATATACTCATATCTTGCCCAGTAAGGCAGAAGTAAGGCTATAAACCATATTTTTTGTGAGTGTGGGAGCCACTAAGAGAGAATTAAGTAGTGTATTCCTTAAGAAATACACAACAAGCTCAAACTGCATGTCTTGGGAGTGCATGTAGCGAGGGTACCACTAAATGGCAAATCAGTCAAAAACACCCCTTAAAGTTGCTGTATCTGGCTCAAATTTTCACAAAAAACTCAGTTTATATCAGAGAATAATATTGCATTGGTCTGAACCACTCAAGAGCCATATTAGGAATTTCAGTTCCGGGGTGTGGGGCTGGTCTGGCAACCCCCCTCAAAGGGGTTATGTCAAGTATATCATGATGTATCAAATCTGGAGCCAAAAATTAATTTCTTTCATGTTTTGACAATAAAAGAGGACATTTTGGGCTCATTTGGAGCATTACATCTCTGAACAGAAATTCTATAACCCAAATAGGGCTGTTAAAATGGTCGAAAAAAGATGTAAATCAGCCCAAATGAGTACCAAATGTTGGTCTATAATCCTGAAATTTGGCCAGAATATAGTCTGTAACTAGCTAAATCTGACTGCACAGGTTTTAGAATTACATCTGATATAGCAGTGACTCCTGGTGTGGTATTTGGACCCCAGCAGGCCTGTAATACGCCTGCTGGGGGGTGCATTAAGATATACTCATATCTTGCCCAGTAAGGCAGAAGTAAGGCTATAAACCATATTTTTTGTGAGTGTGGGAGCCACTAAGAGAGAATTAAGTAGTGTATTCCTTAAGAAATACACAACAAGCTCAAACTGCATGTCTTGGGAGTGCATGTAGCGAGGGTACCACTAAATGGCAAATCAGTCAAAAACACCCCTTAAAGTTGCTGTATCTGGCTCAAATTTTCACAAAAAACTCAGTTTATATCAGAGAATAATATTGCATTGGTCTGAACCACTCAAGAGCCATATTAGGAATTTCAGTTCCGGGGTGTGGGGCTGGTCTGGCAACCCCCCTCAAAGGGGTTATGTCAAGTATATCATAATGTATCAAATCTGGAGCCAAAAATTAATTTCTTTCATGTTTTGACAATAAAAGAGGACATTTTGGGCTCATTTGGAGCATTACATCTCTGAACAGAAATTCTATAACCCAAATAGGGCTGTTAAAATGGTCGAGAAAAGATGTAAATCAGCCCAAATGAGTACCAAATGTTGGTCTATAATCCTGAAATTTGGCCAGAATATAGTCTGTAACTAGCTAAATCTGACTGCACAGGTTTTAGAATTACATCTGATATAGCAGTGACTCCTGGTGTGGTATTTGGACCCCAGCAGGCCTGTAATACGCCTGCTGGGGGGTGCATTAAGATATACTCATATCTTGCCCAGTAAGGCAGAAGTAAGGCTATAAACCATATTTTTTGTGAGTGTGGGAGCCACTAAGAGAGAATTAAGTAGTGTATTCCTTAAGAAATACACAACAAGCTCAAACTGCATGTCTTGGGAGTGCATGTAGCGAGGGTACCACTAAATGGCAAATCAGTCAAAAACACCCCTTAAAGTTGCTGTATCTGGCTCAAATTTTCACAAAAAACTCAGTTTATATCAGAGAATAATATTGCATTGGTCTGAACCACTCAAGAGCCATATTAGGAATTTCAGTTCCGGGGTGTGGGGCTGGTCTGGCAACCCCCCTCAAAGGGGTTATGTCAAGTATATCATGATGTATCAAATCTGGAGCCAAAAATTAATTTCTTTCATGTTTTGACAATAAAAGAGGACATTTTGGGCTCATTTGGAGCATTACATCTCTGAACAGAAATTCTATAACCCAAATAGGGCTGTTAAAATGGTCGAAAAAAGATGTAAATCAGCCCAAATGAGTACCAAATGTTGGTCTATAATCCTGAAATTTGGCCAGAATATAGTCTGTAACTAGCTAAATCTGACTGCACAGGTTTTAGAATTACATCTGATATAGCAGTGACTCCTGGTGTGGTATTTGGACCCCAGCAGGCCTGTAATACGCCTGCTGGGGGGTGCATTAAGATATACTCATATCTTGCCCAGTAAGGCAGAAGTAAGGCTATAAACCATATTTTTTGTGAGTGTGGGAGCCACTAAGAGAGAATTAAGTAGTGTATTCCTTAAGAAATACACAACAAGCTCAAACTGCATGTCTTGGGAGTGCATGTAGCGAGGGTACCACTAAATGGCAAATCAGTCAAAAACACCCCTTAAAGTTGCTGTATCTGGCTCAAATTTTCACAAAAAACTCAGTTTATATCAGAGAATAATATTGCATTGGTCTGAACCACTCAAGAGCCATATTAGGAATTTCAGTTCCGGGGTGTGGGGCTGGTCTGGCAACCCCCCTCAAAGGGGTTATGTCAAGTATATCATAATGTATCAAATCTGGAGCCAAAAATTAATTTCTTTCATGTTTTGACAATAAAAGAGGACATTTTGGGCTCATTTGGAGCATTACATCTCTGAACAGAAATTCTATAACCCAAATAGGGCTGTTAAAATGGTCGAGAAAAGATGTAAATCAGCCCAAATGAGTACCAAATGTTGGTCTATAATCCTGAAATTTGGCCAGAATATAGTCTGTAACTAGCTAAATCTGACTGCACAGGTTTTAGAATTACATCTGATATAGCAGTGACTCCTGGTGTGGTATTTGGACCCCAGCAGGCCTGTAATACGCCTGCTGGGGGGTGCATTAAGATATACTCATATCTTGCCCAGTAAGGCAGAAGTAAGGCTATAAACCATATTTTTTGTGAGTGTGGGAGCCACTAAGAGAGAATTAAGTAGTGTATTCCTTAAGAAATACACAACAAGCTCAAACTGCATGTCTTGGGAGTGCATGTAGCGAGGGTACCACTAAATGGCAAATCAGTCAAAAACACCCCTTAAAGTTGCTGTATCTGGCTCAAATTTTCACAAAAAACTCAGTTTATATCAGAGAATAATATTGCATTGGTCTGAACCACTCAAGAGCCATATTAGGAATTTCAGTTCCGGGGTGTGGGGCTGGTCTGGCAACCCCCCTCAAAGGGGTTATGTCAAGTATATCATGATGTATCAAATCTGGAGCCAAAAATTAATTTCTTTCATGTTTTGACAATAAAAGAGGACATTTTGGGCTCATTTGGAGCATTACATCTCTGAACAGAAATTCTATAACCCAAATAGGGCTGTTAAAATGGTCGAAAAAAGATGTAAATCAGCCCAAATGAGTACCAAATGTTGGTCTATAATCCTGAAATTTGGCCAGAATATAGTCTGTAACTAGCTAAATCTGACTGCACAGGTTTTAGAATTACATCTGATATAGCAGTGACTCCTGGTGTGGTATTTGGACCCCAGCAGGCCTGTAATACGCCTGCTGGGGGGTGCATTAAGATATACTCATATCTTGCCCAGTAAGGCAGAAGTAAGGCTATAAACCATATTTTTTGTGAGTGTGGGAGCCACTAAGAGAGAATTAAGTAGTGTATTCCTTAAGAAATACACAACAAGCTCAAACTGCATGTCTTGGGAGTGCATGTAGCGAGGGTACCACTAAATGGCAAATCAGTCAAAAACACCCCTTAAAGTTGCTGTATCTGGCTCAAATTTTCACAAAAAACTCAGTTTATATCAGAGAATAATATTGCATTGGTCTGAACCACTCAAGAGCCATATTAGGAATTTCAGTTCCGGGGTGTGGGGCTGGTCTGGCAACCCCCCTCAAAGGGGTTATGTCAAGTATATCATAATGTATCAAATCTGGAGCCAAAAATTAATTTCTTTCATGTTTTGACAATAAAAGAGGACATTTTGGGCTCATTTGGAGCATTACATCTCTGAACAGAAATTCTATAACCCAAATAGGGCTGTTAAAATGGTCAAAAAAAGATGTAAATCAGCCCAAATGAGTACCAAATGTTGGTCTATAATCCTGAAATTTGGCCAGAATATAGTCTGTAACTAGCTAAATCTGACTGCACAGGTTTTAGAATTACATCTGATATAGCAGTGACTCCTGGTGTGGTATTTGGACCCCAGCAGGCCTGTAATACGCCTGCTGGGGGGTGCATTAAGATATACTCATATCTTGCCCAGTAAGGCAGAAGTAAGGCTATAAACCATATTTTTTGTGAGTGTGGGAGCCACTAAGAGAGAATTAAGTAGTGTATTCCTTAAGAAATACACAACAAGCTCAAACTGCATGTCTTGGGAGTGCATGTAGCGAGGGTACCACTAAATGGCAAATCAGTCAAAAACACCCCTTAAAGTTGCTGTATCTGGCTCAAATTTTCACAAAAAACTCAGTTTATATCAGAGAATAATATTGCATTGGTCTGAACCACTCAAGAGCCATATTAGGAATTTCAGTTCCGGGGTGTGGGGCTGGTCTGGCAACCCCCCTCAAAGGGGTTATGTCAAGTATATCATAATGTATCAAATCTGGAGCCAAAAATTAATTTCTTTCATGTTTTGACAATAAAAGAGGACATTTTGGGCTCATTTGGAGCATTACATCTCTGAACAGAAATTCTATAACCCAAATAGGGCTGTTAAAATGGTCAAAAAAAGATGTAAATCAGCCCAAATGAGTACCAAATGTTGGTCTATAATCCTGAAATTTGGCCAGAATATAGTCTGTAACTAGCTAAATCTGACTGCACAGGTTTTAGAATTACATCTGATATAGCAGTGACTCCTGGTGTGGTATTTGGACCCCAGCAGGCCTGTAATACGCCTGCTGGGGGGTGCATTAAGATATACTCATATCTTGCCCAGTAAGGCAGAAGTAAGGCTATAAACCATATTTTTTGTGAGTGTGGGAGCCACTAAGAGAGAATTAAGTAGTGTATTCCTTAAGAAATACACAACAAGCTCAAACTGCATGTCTTGGGAGTGCATGTAGCGAGGGTACCACTAAATGGCAAATCAGTCAAAAACACCCCTTAAAGTTGCTGTATCTGGCTCAAATTTTCACAAAAAACTCAGTTTATATCAGAGAATAATATTGCATTGGTCTGAACCACTCAAGAGCCATATTAGGAATTTCAGTTCCGGGGTGTGGGGCTGGTCTGGCAACCCCCCTCAAAGGGGTTATGTCAAGTATATCATAATGTATCAAATCTGGAGCCAAAAATTAATTTCTTTCATGTTTTGACAATAAAAGAGGACATTTTGGGCTCATTTGGAGCATTACATCTCTGAACAGAAATTCTATAACCCAAATAGGGCTGTTAAAATGGTCGAAAAAAGATGTAAATCAGCCCAAATGAGTACCAAATGTTGGTCTATAATCCTGAAATTTGGCCAGAATATAGTCTGTAACTAGCTAAATCTGACTGCACAGGTTTTAGAATTACATCTGATATAGCAGTGACTCCTGGTGTGGTATTTGGACCCCAGCAGGCCTGTAATACGCCTGCTGGGGGGTGCATTAAGATATACTCATATCTTGCCCAGTAAGGCAGAAGTAAGGCTATAAACCATATTTTTTGTGAGTGTGGGAGCCACTAAGAGAGAATTAAGTAGTGTATTCCTTAAGAAATACACAACAAGCTCAAACTGCATGTCTTGGGAGTGCATGTAGCGAGGGTAACACTAAATGGCAAATCAGTCAAAAACACCCCTTAAAGTTGCTGTATCTGGCTCAAATTTTCACAAAAAACTCAGTTTATATCAGAGAATAATATTGCATTGGTCTGAACCACTCAAGAGCCATATTAGGAATTTCAGTTCCGGGGTGTGGGGCTGGTCTGGCAACCCCCCTCAAAGGGGTTATGTCAAGTATATCATAATGTATCAAATCTGGAGCCAAAAATTAATTTCTTTCATGTTTTGACAATAAAAGAGGACATTTTGGGCTCATTTGGAGCATTACATCTCTGAACAGAAATTCTATAACCCAAATAGGGCTGTTAAAATGGTCGAAAAAAGATGTAAATCAGCCCAAATGAGTACCAAATGTTGGTCTATAATCCTGAAATTTGGCCAGAATATAGTCTGTAACTAGCTAAATCTGACTGCACAGGTTTTAGAATTACATCTGATATAGCAGTGACTCCTGGTGTGGTATTTGGACCCCAGCAGGCCTGTAATACGCCTGCTGGGGGGTGCATTAAGATATACTCATATCTTGCCCAGTAAGGCAGAAGTAAGGCTATAAACCATATTTTTTGTGAGTGTGGGAGCCACTAAGAGAGAATTAAGTAGTGTATTCCTTAAGAAATACACAACAAGCTCAAACTGCATGTCTTGGGAGTGCATGTAGCGAGGGTACCACTAAATGGCAAATCAGTCAAAAACACCCCTTAAAGTTGCTGTATCTGGCTCAAATTTTCACAAAAAACTCAGTTTATATCAGAGAATAATATTGCATTGGTCTGAACCACTCAAGAGCCATATTAGGAATTTCAGTTCCGGGGTGTGGGGCTGGTCTGGCAACCCCCCTCAAAGGGGTTATGTCAAGTATATCATAATGTATCAAATCTGGAGCCAAAAATTAATTTCTTTCATGTTTTGACAATAAAAGAGGACATTTTGGGCTCATTTGGAGCATTACATCTCTGAACAGAAATTCTATAACCCAAATAGGGCTGTTAAAATGGTCGAGAAAAGATGTAAATCAGCCCAAATGAGTACCAAATGTTGGTCTATAATCCTGAAATTTGGCCAGAATATAGTCTGTAACTAGCTAAATCTGACTGCACAGGTTTTAGAATTACATCTGATATAGCAGTGACTCCTGGTGTGGTATTTGGACCCCAGCAGGCCTGTAATACGCCTGCTGGGGGGTGCATTAAGATATACTCATATCTTGCCCAGTAAGGCAGAAGTAAGGCTATAAACCATATTTTTTGTGAGTGTGGGAGCCACTAAGAGAGAATTAAGTAGTGTATTCCTTAAGAAATACACAACAAGCTCAAACTGCATGTCTTGGGAGTGCATGTAGCGAGGGTACCACTAAATGGCAAATCAGTCAAAAACACCCCTTAAAGTTGCTGTATCTGGCTCAAATTTTCACAAAAAACTCAGTTTATATCAGAGAATAATATTGCATTGGTCTGAACCACTCAAGAGCCATATTAGGAATTTCAGTTCCGGGGTGTGGGGCTGGTCTGGCAACCCCCCTCAAAGGGGTTATGTCAAGTATATCATGATGTATCAAATCTGGAGCCAAAAATTAATTTCTTTCATGTTTTGACAATAAAAGAGGACATTTTGGGCTCATTTGGAGCATTACATCTCTGAACAGAAATTCTATAACCCAAATAGGGCTGTTAAAATGGTCGAAAAAAGATGTAAATCAGCCCAAATGAGTACCAAATGTTGGTCTATAATCCTGAAATTTGGCCAGAATATAGTCTGTAACTAGCTAAATCTGACTGCACAGGTTTTAGAATTACATCTGATATAGCAGTGACTCCTGGTGTGGTATTTGGACCCCAGCAGGCCTGTAATACGCCTGCTGGGGGGTGCATTAAGATATACTCATATCTTGCCCAGTAAGGCAGAAGTAAGGCTATAAACCATATTTTTTGTGAGTGTGGGAGCCACTAAGAGAGAATTAAGTAGTGTATTCCTTAAGAAATACACAACAAGCTCAAACTGCATGTCTTGGGAGTGCATGTAGCGAGGGTACCACTAAATGGCAAATCAGTCAAAAACACCCCTTAAAGTTGCTGTATCTGGCTCAAATTTTCACAAAAAACTCAGTTTATATCAGAGAATAATATTGCATTGGTCTGAACCACTCAAGAGCCATATTAGGAATTTCAGTTCCGGGGTGTGGGGCTGGTCTGGCAACCCCCCTCAAAGGGGTTATGTCAAGTATATCATAATGTATCAAATCTGGAGCCAAAAATTAATTTCTTTCATGTTTTGACAATAAAAGAGGACATTTTGGGCTCATTTGGAGCATTACATCTCTGAACAGAAATTCTATAACCCAAATAGGGCTGTTAAAATGGTCAAAAAAAGATGTAAATCAGCCCAAATGAGTACCAAATGTTGGTCTATAATCCTGAAATTTGGCCAGAATATAGTCTGTAACTAGCTAAATCTGACTGCACAGGTTTTAGAATTACATCTGATATAGCAGTGACTCCTGGTGTGGTATTTGGACCCCAGCAGGCCTGTAATACGCCTGCTGGGGGGTGCATTAAGATATACTCATATCTTGCCCAGTAAGGCAGAAGTAAGGCTATAAACCATATTTTTTGTGAGTGTGGGAGCCACTAAGAGAGAATTAAGTAGTGTATTCCTTAAGAAATACACAACAAGCTCAAACTGCATGTCTTGGGAGTGCATGTAGCGAGGGTACCACTAAATGGCAAATCAGTCAAAAACACCCCTTAAAGTTGCTGTATCTGGCTCAAATTTTCACAAAAAACTCAGTTTATATCAGAGAATAATATTGCATTGGTCTGAACCACTCAAGAGCCATATTAGGAATTTCAGTTCCGGGGTGTGGGGCTGGTCTGGCAACCCCCCTCAAAGGGGTTATGTCAAGTATATCATAATGTATCAAATCTGGAGCCAAAAATTAATTTCTTTCATGTTTTGACAATAAAAGAGGACATTTTGGGCTCATTTGGAGCATTACATCTCTGAACAGAAATTCTATAACCCAAATAGGGCTGTTAAAATGGTCAAAAAAAGATGTAAATCAGCCCAAATGAGTACCAAATGTTGGTCTATAATCCTGAAATTTGGCCAGAATATAGTCTGTAACTAGCTAAATCTGACTGCACAGGTTTTAGAATTACATCTGATATAGCAGTGACTCCTGGTGTGGTATTTGGACCCCAGCAGGCCTGTAATACGCCTGCTGGGGGGTGCATTAAGATATACTCATATCTTGCCCAGTAAGGCAGAAGTAAGGCTATAAACCATATTTTTTGTGAGTGTGGGAGCCACTAAGAGAGAATTAAGTAGTGTATTCCTTAAGAAATACACAACAAGCTCAAACTGCATGTCTTGGGAGTGCATGTAGCGAGGGTACCACTAAATGGCAAATCAGTCAAAAACACCCCTTAAAGTTGCTGTATCTGGCTCAAATTTTCACAAAAAACTCAGTTTATATCAGAGAATAATATTGCATTGGTCTGAACCACTCAAGAGCCATATTAGGAATTTCAGTTCCGGGGTGTGGGGCTGGTCTGGCAACCCCCCTCAAAGGGGTTATGTCAAGTATATCATAATGTATCAAATCTGGAGCCAAAAATTAATTTCTTTCATGTTTTGACAATAAAAGAGGACATTTTGGGCTCATTTGGAGCATTACATCTCTGAACAGAAATTCTATAACCCAAATAGGGCTGTTAAAATGGTCGAAAAAAGATGTAAATCAGCCCAAATGAGTACCAAATGTTGGTCTATAATCCTGAAATTTGGCCAGAATATAGTCTGTAACTAGCTAAATCTGACTGCACAGGTTTTAGAATTACATCTGATATAGCAGTGACTCCTGGTGTGGTATTTGGACCCCAGCAGGCCTGTAATACGCCTGCTGGGGGGTGCATTAAGATATACTCATATCTTGCCCAGTAAGGCAGAAGTAAGGCTATAAACCATATTTTTTGTGAGTGTGGGAGCCACTAAGAGAGAATTAAGTAGTGTATTCCTTAAGAAATACACAACAAGCTCAAACTGCATGTCTTGGGAGTGCATGTAGCGAGGGTAACACTAAATGGCAAATCAGTCAAAAACACCCCTTAAAGTTGCTGTATCTGGCTCAAATTTTCACAAAAAACTCAGTTTATATCAGAGAATAATATTGCATTGGTCTGAACCACTCAAGAGCCATATTAGGAATTTCAGTTCCGGGGTGTGGGGCTGGTCTGGCAACCCCCCTCAAAGGGGTTATGTCAAGTATATCATAATGTATCAAATCTGGAGCCAAAAATTAATTTCTTTCATGTTTTGACAATAAAAGAGGACATTTTGGGCTCATTTGGAGCATTACATCTCTGAACAGAAATTCTATAACCCAAATAGGGCTGTTAAAATGGTCGAAAAAAGATGTAAATCAGCCCAAATGAGTACCAAATGTTGGTCTATAATCCTGAAATTTGGCCAGAATATAGTCTGTAACTAGCTAAATCTGACTGCACAGGTTTTAGAATTACATCTGATATAGCAGTGACTCCTGGTGTGGTATTTGGACCCCAGCAGGCCTGTAATACGCCTGCTGGGGGGTGCATTAAGATATACTCATATCTTGCCCAGTAAGGCAGAAGTAAGGCTATAAACCATATTTTTTGTGAGTGTGGGAGCCACTAAGAGAGAATTAAGTAGTGTATTCCTTAAGAAATACACAACAAGCTCAAACTGCATGTCTTGGGAGTGCATGTAGCGAGGGTACCACTAAATGGCAAATCAGTCAAAAACACCCCTTAAAGTTGCTGTATCTGGCTCAAATTTTCACAAAAAACTCAGTTTATATCAGAGAATAATATTGCATTGGTCTGAACCACTCAAGAGCCATATTAGGAATTTCAGTTCCGGGGTGTGGGGCTGGTCTGGCAACCCCCCTCAAAGGGGTTATGTCAAGTATATCATAATGTATCAAATCTGGAGCCAAAAATTAATTTCTTTCATGTTTTGACAATAAAAGAGGACATTTTGGGCTCATTTGGAGCATTACATCTCTGAACAGAAATTCTATAACCCAAATAGGGCTGTTAAAATGGTCGAAAAAAGATGTAAATCAGCCCAAATGAGTACCAAATGTTGGTCTATAATCCTGAAATTTGGCCAGAATATAGTCTGTAACTAGCTAAATCTGACTGCACAGGTTTTAGAATTACATCTGATATAGCAGTGACTCCTGGTGTGGTATTTGGACCCCAGCATGCCTGTAATACGCCTGCTGGGGGGTGCATTAAGATATACTCATATCTTGCCCAGTAAGGCAGAAGTAAGGCTATAAACCATATTTTTTGTGAGTGTGGGAGCCACTAAGAGAGAATTAAGTAGTGTATTCCTTAAGAAATACACAACAAGCTCAAACTGCATGTCTTGGGAGTGCATGTAGCGAGGGTACCACTAAATGGCAAATCAGTCAAAAACACCCCTTAAAGTTGCTGTATCTGGCTCAAATTTTCACAAAAAACTCAGTTTATATCAGAGAATAATATTGCATTGGTCTGAACCACTCAAGAGCCATATTAGGAATTTCAGTTCCGGGGTGTGGGGCTGGTCTGGCAACCCCCCTCAAAGGGGTTATGTCAAGTATATCATAATGTATCAAATCTGGAGCCAAAAATTAATTTCTTTCATGTTTTGACAATAAAAGAGGACATTTTGGGCTCATTTGGAGCATTACATCTCTGAACAGAAATTCTATAACCCAAATAGGGCTGTTAAAATGGTCGAGAAAAGATGTAAATCAGCCCAAATGAGTACCAAATGTTGGTCTATAATCCTGAAATTTGGCCAGAATATAGTCTGTAACTAGCTAAATCTGACTGCACAGGTTTTAGAATTACATCTGATATAGCAGTGACTCCTGGTGTGGTATTTGGACCCCAGCAGGCCTGTAATACGCCTGCTGGGGGGTGCATTAAGATATACTCATATCTTGCCCAGTAAGGCAGAAGTAAGGCTATAAACCATATTTTTTGTGAGTGTGGGAGCCACTAAGAGAGAATTAAGTAGTGTATTCCTTAAGAAATACACAACAAGCTCAAACTGCATGTCTTGGGAGTGCATGTAGCGAGGGTACCACTAAATGGCAAATCAGTCAAAAACACCCCTTAAAGTTGCTGTATCTGGCTCAAATTTTCACAAAAAACTCAGTTTATATCAGAGAATAATATTGCATTGGTCTGAACCACTCAAGAGCCATATTAGGAATTTCAGTTCCGGGGTGTGGGGCTGGTCTGGCAACCCCCCTCAAAGGGGTTATGTCAAGTATATCATAATGTATCAAATCTGGAGCCAAAAATTAATTTCTTTCATGTTTTGACAATAAAAGAGGACATTTTGGGCTCATTTGGAGCATTACATCTCTGAACAGAAATTCTATAACCCAAATAGGGCTGTTAAAATGGTCGAAAAAAGATGTAAATCAGCCCAAATGAGTACCAAATGTTGGTCTATAATCCTGAAATTTGGCCAGAATATAGTCTGTAACTAGCTAAATCTGACTGCACAGGTTTTAGAATTACATCTGATATAGCAGTGACTCCTGGTGTGGTATTTGGACCCCAGCAGGCCTGTAATACGCCTGCTGGGGGGTGCATTAAGATATACTCATATCTTGCCCAGTAAGGCAGAAGTAAGGCTATAAACCATATTTTTTGTGAGTGTGGGAGCCACTAAGAGAGAATTAAGTAGTGTATTCCTTAAGAAATACACAACAAGCTCAAACTGCATGTCTTGGGAGTGCATGTAGCGAGGGTACCACTAAATGGCAAATCAGTCAAAAACACCCCTTAAAGTTGCTGTATCTGGCTCAAATTTTCACAAAAAACTCAGTTTATATCAGAGAATAATATTGCATTGGTCTGAACCACTCAAGAGCCATATTAGGAATTTCAGTTCCGGGGTGTGGGGCTGGTCTGGCAACCCCCCTCAAAGGGGTTATGTCAAGTATATCATAATGTATCAAATCTGGAGCCAAAAATTAATTTCTTTCATGTTTTGACAATAAAAGAGGACATTTTGGGCTCATTTGGAGCATTACATCTCTGAACAGAAATTCTATAACCCAAATAGGGCTGTTAAAATGGTCGAGAAAAGATGTAAATCAGCCCAAATGAGTACCAAATGTTGGTCTATAATCCTGAAATTTGGCCAGAATATAGTCTGTAACTAGCTAAATCTGACTGCACAGGTTTTAGAATTACATCTGATATAGCAGTGACTCCTGGTGTGGTATTTGGACCCCAGCAGGCCTGTAATACGCCTGCTGGGGGGTGCATTAAGATATACTCATATCTTGCCCAGTAAGGCAGAAGTAAGGCTATAAACCATATTTTTTGTGAGTGTGGGAGCCACTAAGAGAGAATTAAGTAGTGTATTCCTTAAGAAATACACAACAAGCTCAAACTGCATGTCTTGGGAGTGCATGTAGCGAGGGTACCACTAAATGGCAAATCAGTCAAAAACACCCCTTAAAGTTGCTGTATCTGGCTCAAATTTTCACAAAAAACTCAGTTTATATCAGAGAATAATATTGCATTGGTCTGAACCACTCAAGAGCCATATTAGGAATTTCAGTTCCGGGGTGTGGGGCTGGTCTGGCAACCCCCCTCAAAGGGGTTATGTCAAGTATATCATAATGTATCAAATCTGGAGCCAAAAATTAATTTCTTTCATGTTTTGACAATAAAAGAGGACATTTTGGGCTCATTTGGAGCATTACATCTCTGAACAGAAATTCTATAACCCAAATAGGGCTGTTAAAATGGTCGAAAAAAGATGTAAATCAGCCCAAATGAGTACCAAATGTTGGTCTATAATCCTGAAATTTGGCCAGAATATAGTCTGTAACTAGCTAAATCTGACTGCACAGGTTTTAGAATTACATCTGATATAGCAGTGACTCCTGGTGTGGTATTTGGACCCCAGCAGGCCTGTAATACGCCTGCTGGGGGGTGCATTAAGATATACTCATATCTTGCCCAGTAAGGCAGAAGTAAGGCTATAAACCATATTTTTTGTGAGTGTGGGAGCCACTAAGAGAGAATTAAGTAGTGTATTCCTTAAGAAATACACAACAAGCTCAAACTGCATGTCTTGGGAGTGCATGTAGCGAGGGTAACACTAAATGGCAAATCAGTCAAAAACACCCCTTAAAGTTGCTGTATCTGGCTCAAATTTTCACAAAAAAACTCAGTTTATATCAGAGAATAATATTGCATTGGTCTGAACCACTCAAGAGCCATATTAGGAATTTCAGTTCCGGGGTGTGGGGCTGGTCTGGCAACCCCCCTCAAAGGGGTTATGTCAAGTATATCATAATGTATCAAATCTGGAGTCAAAAATTAATTTCTTTCATGTTTTGACAATAAAAGAGGACATTTTGGGCTCATTTGGAGCATTACATCTCTGAACAGAAATTCTATAACCCAAATAGGGCTGTTAAAATGGTCGAAAAAAGATGTAAATCAGCCCAAATGAGTACCAAATGTTGGTCTATAATCCTGAAATTTGGCCAGAATATAGTCTGTAACTAGCTAAATCTGACTGCACAGGTTTTAGAATTACATCTGATATAGCAGTGACTCCTGGTGTGGTATTTGGACCCCAGCAGGCCTGTAATACGCCTGCTGGGGGGTGCATTAAGATATACTCATATCTTGCCCAGTAAGGCAGAAGTAAGGCTATAAACCATATTTTTTGTGAGTGTGGGAGCCACTAAGAGAGAATTAAGTAGTGTATTCCTTAAGAAATACACAACAAGCTCAAACTGCATGTCTTGGGAGTGCATGTAGCGAGGGTAACACTAAATGGCAAATCAGTCAAAAACACCCCTTAAAGTTGCTGTATCTGGCTCAAATTTTCACAAAAAACTCAGTTTATATCAGAGAATAATATTGCATTGGTCTGAACCACTCAAGAGCCATATTAGGAATTTCAGTTCCGGGGTGTGGGGCTGGTCTGGCAACCCCCCTCAAAGGGGTTATGTCAAGTATATCATAATGTATCAAATCTGGAGCCAAAAATTAATTTCTTTCATGTTTTGACAATAAAAGAGGACATTTTGGGCTCATTTGGAGCATTACATCTCTGAACAGAAATTCTATAACCCAAATAGGGCTGTTAAAATGGTCGAAAAAAGATGTAAATCAGCCCAAATGAGTACCAAATGTTGGTCTATAATCCTGAAATTTGGCCAGAATATAGTCTGTAACTAGCTAAATCTGACTGCACAGGTTTTAGAATTACATCTGATATAGCAGTGACTCCTGGTGTGGTATTTGGACCCCAGCAGGCCTGTAATACGCCTGCTGGGGGGTGCATTAAGATATACTCATATCTTGCCCAGTAAGGCAGAAGTAAGGCTATAAACCATATTTTTTGTGAGTGTGGGAGCCACTAAGAGAGAATTAAGTAGTGTATTCCTTAAGAAATACACAACAAGCTCAAACTGCATGTCTTGGGAGTGCATGTAGCGAGGGTAACACTAAATGGCAAATCAGTCAAAAACACCCCTTAAAGTTGCTGTATCTGGCTCAAATTTTCACAAAAAAACTCAGTTTATATCAGAGAATAATATTGCATTGGTCTGAACCACTCAAGAGCCATATTAGGAATTTCAGTTCCGGGGTGTGGGGCTGGTCTGGCAACCCCCCTCAAAGGGGTTATGTCAAGTATATCATAATGTATCAAATCTGGAGTCAAAAATTAATTTCTTTCATGTTTTGACAATAAAAGAGGACATTTTGGGCTCATTTGGAGCATTACATCTCTGAACAGAAATTCTATAACCCAAATAGGGCTGTTAAAATGGTCGAAAAAAGATGTAAATCAGCCCAAATGAGTACCAAATGTTGGTCTATAATCCTGAAATTTGGCCAGAATATAGTCTGTAACTAGCTAAATCTGACTGCACAGGTTTTAGAATTACATCTGATATAGCAGTGACTCCTGGTGTGGTATTTGGACCCCAGCAGGCCTGTAATACGCCTGCTGGGGGGTGCATTAAGATATACTCATATCTTGCCCAGTAAGGCAGAAGTAAGGCTATAAACCATATTTTTTGTGAGTGTGGGAGCCACTAAGAGAGAATTAAGTAGTGTATTCCTTAAGAAATACACAACAAGCTCAAACTGCATGTCTTGGGAGTGCATGTAGCGAGGGTACCACTAAATGGCAAATCAGTCAAAAACACCCCTTAAAGTTGCTGTATCTGGCTCAAATTTTCACAAAAAACTCAGTTTATATCAGAGAATAATATTGCATTGGTCTGAACCACTCAAGAGCCATATTAGGAATTTCAGTTCCGGGGTGTGGGGCTGGTCTGGCAACCCCCCTCAAAGGGGTTATGTCAAGTATATCATAATGTATCAAATCTGGAGCCAAAAATTAATTTCTTTCATGTTTTGACAATAAAAGAGGACATTTTGGGCTCATTTGGAGCATTACATCTCTGAACAGAAATTCTATAACCCAAATAGGGCTGTTAAAATGGTCGAGAAAAGATGTAAATCAGCCCAAATGAGTACCAAATGTTGGTCTATAATCCTGAAATTTGGCCAGAATATAGTCTGTAACTAGCTAAATCTGACTGCACAGGTTTTAGAATTACATCTGATATAGCAGTGACTCCTGGTGTGGTATTTGGACCCCAGCAGGCCTGTAATACGCCTGCTGGGGGGTGCATTAAGATATACTCATATCTTGCCCAGTAAGGCAGAAGTAAGGCTATAAACCATATTTTTTGTGAGTGTGGGAGCCACTAAGAGAGAATTAAGTAGTGTATTCCTTAAGAAATACACAACAAGCTCAAACTGCATGTCTTGGGAGTGCATGTAGCGAGGGTACCACTAAATGGCAAATCAGTCAAAAACACCCCTTAAAGTTGCTGTATCTGGCTCAAATTTTCACAAAAAACTCAGTTTATATCAGAGAATAATATTGCATTGGTCTGAACCACTCAAGAGCCATATTAGGAATTTCAGTTCCGGGGTGTGGGGCTGGTCTGGCAACCCCCCTCAAAGGGGTTATGTCAAGTATATCATGATGTATCAAATCTGGAGCCAAAAATTAATTTCTTTCATGTTTTGACAATAAAAGAGGACATTTTGGGCTCATTTGGAGCATTACATCTCTGAACAGAAATTCTATAACCCAAATAGGGCTGTTAAAATGGTCGAAAAAAGATGTAAATCAGCCCAAATGAGTACCAAATGTTGGTCTATAATCCTGAAATTTGGCCAGAATATAGTCTGTAACTAGCTAAATCTGACTGCACAGGTTTTAGAATTACATCTGATATAGCAGTGACTCCTGGTGTGGTATTTGGACCCCAGCAGGCCTGTAATACGCCTGCTGGGGGGTGCATTAAGATATACTCATATCTTGCCCAGTAAGGCAGAAGTAAGGCTATAAACCATATTTTTTGTGAGTGTGGGAGCCACTAAGAGAGAATTAAGTAGTGTATTCCTTAAGAAATACACAACAAGCTCAAACTGCATGTCTTGGGAGTGCATGTAGCGAGGGTACCACTAAATGGCAAATCAGTCAAAAACACCCCTTAAAGTTGCTGTATCTGGCTCAAATTTTCACAAAAAACTCAGTTTATATCAGAGAATAATATTGCATTGGTCTGAACCACTCAAGAGCCATATTAGGAATTTCAGTTCCGGGGTGTGGGGCTGGTCTGGCAACCCCCCTCAAAGGGGTTATGTCAAGTATATCATAATGTATCAAATCTGGAGCCAAAAATTAATTTCTTTCATGTTTTGACAATAAAAGAGGACATTTTGGGCTCATTTGGAGCATTACATCTCTGAACAGAAATTCTATAACCCAAATAGGGCTGTTAAAATGGTCGAGAAAAGATGTAAATCAGCCCAAATGAGTACCAAATGTTGGTCTATAATCCTGAAATTTGGCCAGAATATAGTCTGTAACTAGCTAAATCTGACTGCACAGGTTTTAGAATTACATCTGATATAGCAGTGACTCCTGGTGTGGTATTTGGACCCCAGCAGGCCTGTAATACGCCTGCTGGGGGGTGCATTAAGATATACTCATATCTTGCCCAGTAAGGCAGAAGTAAGGCTATAAACCATATTTTTTGTGAGTGTGGGAGCCACTAAGAGAGAATTAAGTAGTGTATTCCTTAAGAAATACACAACAAGCTCAAACTGCATGTCTTGGGAGTGCATGTAGCGAGGGTAACACTAAATGGCAAATCAGTCAAAAACACCCCTTAAAGTTGCTGTATCTGGCTCAAATTTTCACAAAAAAACTCAGTTTATATCAGAGAATAATATTGCATTGGTCTGAACCACTCAAGAGCCATATTAGGAATTTCAGTTCCGGGGTGTGGGGCTGGTCTGGCAACCCCCCTCAAAGGGGTTATGTCAAGTATATCATAATGTATCAAATCTGGAGTCAAAAATTAATTTCTTTCATGTTTTGACAATAAAAGAGGACATTTTGGGCTCATTTGGAGCATTACATCTCTGAACAGAAATTCTATAACCCAAATAGGGCTGTTAAAATGGTCGAAAAAAGATGTAAATCAGCCCAAATGAGTACCAAATGTTGGTCTATAATCCTGAAATTTGGCCAGAATATAGTCTGTAACTAGCTAAATCTGACTGCACAGGTTTTAGAATTACATCTGATATAGCAGTGACTCCTGGTGTGGTATTTGGACCCCAGCAGGCCTGTAATACGCCTGCTGGGGGGTGCATTAAGATATACTCATATCTTGCCCAGTAAGGCAGAAGTAAGGCTATAAACCATATTTTTTGTGAGTGTGGGAGCCACTAAGAGAGAATTAAGTAGTGTATTCCTTAAGAAATACACAACAAGCTCAAACTGCATGTCTTGGGAGTGCATGTAGCGAGGGTACCACTAAATGGCAAATCAGTCAAAAACACCCCTTAAAGTTGCTGTATCTGGCTCAAATTTTCACAAAAAACTCAGTTTATATCAGAGAATAATATTGCATTGGTCTGAACCACTCAAGAGCCATATTAGGAATTTCAGTTCCGGGGTGTGGGGCTGGTCTGGCAACCCCCCTCAAAGGGGTTATGTCAAGTATATCATAATGTATCAAATCTGGAGCCAAAAATTAATTTCTTTCATGTTTTGACAATAAAAGAGGACATTTTGGGCTCATTTGGAGCATTACATCTCTGAACAGAAATTCTATAACCCAAATAGGGCTGTTAAAATGGTCGAGAAAAGATGTAAATCAGCCCAAATGAGTACCAAATGTTGGTCTATAATCCTGAAATTTGGCCAGAATATAGTCTGTAACTAGCTAAATCTGACTGCACAGGTTTTAGAATTACATCTGATATAGCAGTGACTCCTGGTGTGGTATTTGGACCCCAGCAGGCCTGTAATACGCCTGCTGGGGGGTGCATTAAGATATACTCATATCTTGCCCAGTAAGGCAGAAGTAAGGCTATAAACCATATTTTTTGTGAGTGTGGGAGCCACTAAGAGAGAATTAAGTAGTGTATTCCTTAAGAAATACACAACAAGCTCAAACTGCATGTCTTGGGAGTGCATGTAGCGAGGGTACCACTAAATGGCAAATCAGTCAAAAACACCCCTTAAAGTTGCTGTATCTGGCTCAAATTTTCACAAAAAACTCAGTTTATATCAGAGAATAATATTGCATTGGTCTGAACCACTCAAGAGCCATATTAGGAATTTCAGTTCCGGGGTGTGGGGCTGGTCTGGCAACCCCCCTCAAAGGGGTTATGTCAAGTATATCATAATGTATCAAATCTGGAGCCAAAAATTAATTTCTTTCATGTTTTGACAATAAAAGAGGACATTTTGGGCTCATTTGGAGCATTACATCTCTGAACAGAAATTCTATAACCCAAATAGGGCTGTTAAAATGGTCGAGAAAAGATGTAAATCAGCCCAAATGAGTACCAAATGTTGGTCTATAATCCTGAAATTTGGCCAGAATATAGTCTGTAACTAGCTAAATCTGACTGCACAGGTTTTAGAATTACATCTGATATAGCAGTGACTCCTGGTGTGGTATTTGGACCCCAGCAGGCCTGTAATACGCCTGCTGGGGGGTGCATTAAGATATACTCATATCTTGCCCAGTAAGGCAGAAGTAAGGCTATAAACCATATTTTTTGTGAGTGTGGGAGCCACTAAGAGAGAATTAAGTAGTGTATTCCTTAAGAAATACACAACAAGCTCAAACTGCATGTCTTGGGAGTGCATGTAGCGAGGGTAACACTAAATGGCAAATCAGTCAAAAACACCCCTTAAAGTTGCTGTATCTGGCTCAAATTTTCACAAAAAAACTCAGTTTATATCAGAGAATAATATTGCATTGGTCTGAACCACTCAAGAGCCATATTAGGAATTTCAGTTCCGGGGTGTGGGGCTGGTCTGGCAACCCCCCTCAAAGGGGTTATGTCAAGTATATCATAATGTATCAAATCTGGAGTCAAAAATTAATTTCTTTCATGTTTTGACAATAAAAGAGGACATTTTGGGCTCATTTGGAGCATTACATCTCTGAACAGAAATTCTATAACCCAAATAGGGCTGTTAAAATGGTCGAAAAAAGATGTAAATCAGCCCAAATGAGTACCAAATGTTGGTCTATAATCCTGAAATTTGGCCAGAATATAGTCTGTAACTAGCTAAATCTGACTGCACAGGTTTTAGAATTACATCTGATATAGCAGTGACTCCTGGTGTGGTATTTGGACCCCAGCAGGCCTGTAATACGCCTGCTGGGGGGTGCATTAAGATATACTCATATCTTGCCCAGTAAGGCAGAAGTAAGGCTATAAACCATATTTTTTGTGAGTGTGGGAGCCACTAAGAGAGAATTAAGTAGTGTATTCCTTAAGAAATACACAACAAGCTCAAACTGCATGTCTTGGGAGTGCATGTAGCGAGGGTACCACTAAATGGCAAATCAGTCAAAAACACCCCTTAAAGTTGCTGTATCTGGCTCAAATTTTCACAAAAAACTCAGTTTATATCAGAGAATAATATTGCATTGGTCTGAACCACTCAAGAGCCATATTAGGAATTTCAGTTCCGGGGTGTGGGGCTGGTCTGGCAACCCCCCTCAAAGGGGTTATGTCAAGTATATCATAATGTATCAAATCTGGAGCCAAAAATTAATTTCTTTCATGTTTTGACAATAAAAGAGGACATTTTGGGCTCATTTGGAGCATTACATCTCTGAACAGAAATTCTATAACCCAAATAGGGCTGTTAAAATGGTCGAGAAAAGATGTAAATCAGCCCAAATGAGTACCAAATGTTGGTCTATAATCCTGAAATTTGGCCAGAATATAGTCTGTAACTAGCTAAATCTGACTGCACAGGTTTTAGAATTACATCTGATATAGCAGTGACTCCTGGTGTGGTATTTGGACCCCAGCAGGCCTGTAATACGCCTGCTGGGGGGTGCATTAAGATATACTCATATCTTGCCCAGTAAGGCAGAAGTAAGGCTATAAACCATATTTTTTGTGAGTGTGGGAGCCACTAAGAGAGAATTAAGTAGTGTATTCCTTAAGAAATACACAACAAGCTCAAACTGCATGTCTTGGGAGTGCATGTAGCGAGGGTACCACTAAATGGCAAATCAGTCAAAAACACCCCTTAAAGTTGCTGTATCTGGCTCAAATTTTCACAAAAAACTCAGTTTATATCAGAGAATAATATTGCATTGGTCTGAACCACTCAAGAGCCATATTAGGAATTTCAGTTCCGGGGTGTGGGGCTGGTCTGGCAACCCCCCTCAAAGGGGTTATGTCAAGTATATCATAATGTATCAAATCTGGAGCCAAAAATTAATTTCTTTCATGTTTTGACAATAAAAGAGGACATTTTGGGCTCATTTGGAGCATTACATCTCTGAACAGAAATTCTATAACCCAAATAGGGCTGTTAAAATGGTCGAGAAAAGATGTAAATCAGCCCAAATGAGTACCAAATGTTGGTCTATAATCCTGAAATTTGGCCAGAATATAGTCTGTAACTAGCTAAATCTGACTGCACAGGTTTTAGAATTACATCTGATATAGCAGTGACTCCTGGTGTGGTATTTGGACCCCAGCAGGCCTGTAATACGCCTGCTGGGGGGTGCATTAAGATATACTCATATCTTGCCCAGTAAGGCAGAAGTAAGGCTATAAACCATATTTTTTGTGAGTGTGGGAGCCACTAAGAGAGAATTAAGTAGTGTATTCCTTAAGAAATACACAACAAGCTCAAACTGCATGTCTTGGGAGTGCATGTAGCGAGGGTACCACTAAATGGCAAATCAGTCAAAAACACCCCTTAAAGTTGCTGTATCTGGCTCAAATTTTCACAAAAAACTCAGTTTATATCAGAGAATAATATTGCATTGGTCTGAACCACTCAAGAGCCATATTAGGAATTTCAGTTCCGGGGTGTGGGGCTGGTCTGGCAACCCCCCTCAAAGGGGTTATGTCAAGTATATCATGATGTATCAAATCTGGAGCCAAAAATTAATTTCTTTCATGTTTTGACAATAAAAGAGGACATTTTGGGCTCATTTGGAGCATTACATCTCTGAACAGAAATTCTATAACCCAAATAGGGCTGTTAAAATGGTCGAAAAAAGATGTAAATCAGCCCAAATGAGTACCAAATGTTGGTCTATAATCCTGAAATTTGGCCAGAATATAGTCTGTAACTAGCTAAATCTGACTGCACAGGTTTTAGAATTACATCTGATATAGCAGTGACTCCTGGTGTGGTATTTGGACCCCAGCAGGCCTGTAATACGCCTGCTGGGGGGTGCATTAAGATATACTCATATCTTGCCCAGTAAGGCAGAAGTAAGGCTATAAACCATATTTTTTGTGAGTGTGGGAGCCACTAAGAGAGAATTAAGTAGTGTATTCCTTAAGAAATACACAACAAGCTCAAACTGCATGTCTTGGGAGTGCATGTAGCGAGGGTACCACTAAATGGCAAATCAGTCAAAAACACCCCTTAAAGTTGCTGTATCTGGCTCAAATTTTCACAAAAAACTCAGTTTATATCAGAGAATAATATTGCATTGGTCTGAACCACTCAAGAGCCATATTAGGAATTTCAGTTCCGGGGTGTGGGGCTGGTCTGGCAACCCCCCTCAAAGGGGTTATGTCAAGTATATCATAATGTATCAAATCTGGAGCCAAAAATTAATTTCTTTCATGTTTTGACAATAAAAGAGGACATTTTGGGCTCATTTGGAGCATTACATCTCTGAACAGAAATTCTATAACCCAAATAGGGCTGTTAAAATGGTCGAGAAAAGATGTAAATCAGCCCAAATGAGTACCAAATGTTGGTCTATAATCCTGAAATTTGGCCAGAATATAGTCTGTAACTAGCTAAATCTGACTGCACAGGTTTTAGAATTACATCTGATATAGCAGTGACTCCTGGTGTGGTATTTGGACCCCAGCAGGCCTGTAATACGCCTGCTGGGGGGTGCATTAAGATATACTCATATCTTGCCCAGTAAGGCAGAAGTAAGGCTATAAACCATATTTTTTGTGAGTGTGGGAGCCACTAAGAGAGAATTAAGTAGTGTATTCCTTAAGAAATACACAACAAGCTCAAACTGCATGTCTTGGGAGTGCATGTAGCGAGGGTACCACTAAATGGCAAATCAGTCAAAAACACCCCTTAAAGTTGCTGTATCTGGCTCAAATTTTCACAAAAAACTCAGTTTATATCAGAGAATAATATTGCATTGGTCTGAACCACTCAAGAGCCATATTAGGAATTTCAGTTCCGGGGTGTGGGGCTGGTCTGGCAACCCCCCTCAAAGGGGTTATGTCAAGTATATCATGATGTATCAAATCTGGAGCCAAAAATTAATTTCTTTCATGTTTTGACAATAAAAGAGGACATTTTGGGCTCATTTGGAGCATTACATCTCTGAACAGAAATTCTATAACCCAAATAGGGCTGTTAAAATGGTCGAAAAAAGATGTAAATCAGCCCAAATGAGTACCAAATGTTGGTCTATAATCCTGAAATTTGGCCAGAATATAGTCTGTAACTAGCTAAATCTGACTGCACAGGTTTTAGAATTACATCTGATATAGCAGTGACTCCTGGTGTGGTATTTGGACCCCAGCAGGCCTGTAATACGCCTGCTGGGGGGTGCATTAAGATATACTCATATCTTGCCCAGTAAGGCAGAAGTAAGGCTATAAACCATATTTTTTGTGAGTGTGGGAGCCACTAAGAGAGAATTAAGTAGTGTATTCCTTAAGAAATACACAACAAGCTCAAACTGCATGTCTTGGGAGTGCATGTAGCGAGGGTACCACTAAATGGCAAATCAGTCAAAAACACCCCTTAAAGTTGCTGTATCTGGCTCAAATTTTCACAAAAAACTCAGTTTATATCAGAGAATAATATTGCATTGGTCTGAACCACTCAAGAGCCATATTAGGAATTTCAGTTCCGGGGTGTGGGGCTGGTCTGGCAACCCCCCTCAAAGGGGTTATGTCAAGTATATCATAATGTATCAAATCTGGAGCCAAAAATTAATTTCTTTCATGTTTTGACAATAAAAGAGGACATTTTGGGCTCATTTGGAGCATTACATCTCTGAACAGAAATTCTATAACCCAAATAGGGCTGTTAAAATGGTCGAGAAAAGATGTAAATCAGCCCAAATGAGTACCAAATGTTGGTCTATAATCCTGAAATTTGGCCAGAATATAGTCTGTAACTAGCTAAATCTGACTGCACAGGTTTTAGAATTACATCTGATATAGCAGTGACTCCTGGTGTGGTATTTGGACCCCAGCAGGCCTGTAATACGCCTGCTGGGGGGTGCATTAAGATATACTCATATCTTGCCCAGTAAGGCAGAAGTAAGGCTATAAACCATATTTTTTGTGAGTGTGGGAGCCACTAAGAGAGAATTAAGTAGTGTATTCCTTAAGAAATACACAACAAGCTCAAACTGCATGTCTTGGGAGTGCATGTAGCGAGGGTACCACTAAATGGCAAATCAGTCAAAAACACCCCTTAAAGTTGCTGTATCTGGCTCAAATTTTCACAAAAAACTCAGTTTATATCAGAGAATAATATTGCATTGGTCTGAACCACTCAAGAGCCATATTAGGAATTTCAGTTCCGGGGTGTGGGGCTGGTCTGGCAACCCCCCTCAAAGGGGTTATGTCAAGTATATCATGATGTATCAAATCTGGAGCCAAAAATTAATTTCTTTCATGTTTTGACAATAAAAGAGGACATTTTGGGCTCATTTGGAGCATTACATCTCTGAACAGAAATTCTATAACCCAAATAGGGCTGTTAAAATGGTCGAAAAAAGATGTAAATCAGCCCAAATGAGTACCAAATGTTGGTCTATAATCCTGAAATTTGGCCAGAATATAGTCTGTAACTAGCTAAATCTGACTGCACAGGTTTTAGAATTACATCTGATATAGCAGTGACTCCTGGTGTGGTATTTGGACCCCAGCAGGCCTGTAATACGCCTGCTGGGGGGTGCATTAAGATATACTCATATCTTGCCCAGTAAGGCAGAAGTAAGGCTATAAACCATATTTTTTGTGAGTGTGGGAGCCACTAAGAGAGAATTAAGTAGTGTATTCCTTAAGAAATACACAACAAGCTCAAACTGCATGTCTTGGGAGTGCATGTAGCGAGGGTACCACTAAATGGCAAATCAGTCAAAAACACCCCTTAAAGTTGCTGTATCTGGCTCAAATTTTCACAAAAAACTCAGTTTATATCAGAGAATAATATTGCATTGGTCTGAACCACTCAAGAGCCATATTAGGAATTTCAGTTCCGGGGTGTGGGGCTGGTCTGGCAACCCCCCTCAAAGGGGTTATGTCAAGTATATCATAATGTATCAAATCTGGAGCCAAAAATTAATTTCTTTCATGTTTTGACAATAAAAGAGGACATTTTGGGCTCATTTGGAGCATTACATCTCTGAACAGAAATTCTATAACCCAAATAGGGCTGTTAAAATGGTCAAAAAAAGATGTAAATCAGCCCAAATGAGTACCAAATGTTGGTCTATAATCCTGAAATTTGGCCAGAATATAGTCTGTAACTAGCTAAATCTGACTGCACAGGTTTTAGAATTACATCTGATATAGCAGTGACTCCTGGTGTGGTATTTGGACCCCAGCAGGCCTGTAATACGCCTGCTGGGGGGTGCATTAAGATATACTCATATCTTGCCCAGTAAGGCAGAAGTAAGGCTATAAACCATATTTTTTGTGAGTGTGGGAGCCACTAAGAGAGAATTAAGTAGTGTATTCCTTAAGAAATACACAACAAGCTCAAACTGCATGTCTTGGGAGTGCATGTAGCGAGGGTACCACTAAATGGCAAATCAGTCAAAAACACCCCTTAAAGTTGCTGTATCTGGCTCAAATTTTCACAAAAAACTCAGTTTATATCAGAGAATAATATTGCATTGGTCTGAACCACTCAAGAGCCATATTAGGAATTTCAGTTCCGGGGTGTGGGGCTGGTCTGGCAACCCCCCTCAAAGGGGTTATGTCAAGTATATCATAATGTATCAAATCTGGAGCCAAAAATTAATTTCTTTCATGTTTTGACAATAAAAGAGGACATTTTGGGCTCATTTGGAGCATTACATCTCTGAACAGAAATTCTATAACCCAAATAGGGCTGTTAAAATGGTCAAAAAAAGATGTAAATCAGCCCAAATGAGTACCAAATGTTGGTCTATAATCCTGAAATTTGGCCAGAATATAGTCTGTAACTAGCTAAATCTGACTGCACAGGTTTTAGAATTACATCTGATATAGCAGTGACTCCTGGTGTGGTATTTGGACCCCAGCAGGCCTGTAATACGCCTGCTGGGGGGTGCATTAAGATATACTCATATCTTGCCCAGTAAGGCAGAAGTAAGGCTATAAACCATATTTTTTGTGAGTGTGGGAGCCACTAAGAGAGAATTAAGTAGTGTATTCCTTAAGAAATACACAACAAGCTCAAACTGCATGTCTTGGGAGTGCATGTAGCGAGGGTACCACTAAATGGCAAATCAGTCAAAAACACCCCTTAAAGTTGCTGTATCTGGCTCAAATTTTCACAAAAAACTCAGTTTATATCAGAGAATAATATTGCATTGGTCTGAACCACTCAAGAGCCATATTAGGAATTTCAGTTCCGGGGTGTGGGGCTGGTCTGGCAACCCCCCTCAAAGGGGTTATGTCAAGTATATCATAATGTATCAAATCTGGAGCCAAAAATTAATTTCTTTCATGTTTTGACAATAAAAGAGGACATTTTGGGCTCATTTGGAGCATTACATCTCTGAACAGAAATTCTATAACCCAAATAGGGCTGTTAAAATGGTCGAAAAAAGATGTAAATCAGCCCAAATGAGTACCAAATGTTGGTCTATAATCCTGAAATTTGGCCAGAATATAGTCTGTAACTAGCTAAATCTGACTGCACAGGTTTTAGAATTACATCTGATATAGCAGTGACTCCTGGTGTGGTATTTGGACCCCAGCAGGCCTGTAATACGCCTGCTGGGGGGTGCATTAAGATATACTCATATCTTGCCCAGTAAGGCAGAAGTAAGGCTATAAACCATATTTTTTGTGAGTGTGGGAGCCACTAAGAGAGAATTAAGTAGTGTATTCCTTAAGAAATACACAACAAGCTCAAACTGCATGTCTTGGGAGTGCATGTAGCGAGGGTAACACTAAATGGCAAATCAGTCAAAAACACCCCTTAAAGTTGCTGTATCTGGCTCAAATTTTCACAAAAAACTCAGTTTATATCAGAGAATAATATTGCATTGGTCTGAACCACTCAAGAGCCATATTAGGAATTTCAGTTCCGGGGTGTGGGGCTGGTCTGGCAACCCCCCTCAAAGGGGTTATGTCAAGTATATCATAATGTATCAAATCTGGAGCCAAAAATTAATTTCTTTCATGTTTTGACAATAAAAGAGGACATTTTGGGCTCATTTGGAGCATTACATCTCTGAACAGAAATTCTATAACCCAAATAGGGCTGTTAAAATGGTCGAAAAAAGATGTAAATCAGCCCAAATGAGTACCAAATGTTGGTCTATAATCCTGAAATTTGGCCAGAATATAGTCTGTAACTAGCTAAATCTGACTGCACAGGTTTTAGAATTACATCTGATATAGCAGTGACTCCTGGTGTGGTATTTGGACCCCAGCAGGCCTGTAATACGCCTGCTGGGGGGTGCATTAAGATATACTCATATCTTGCCCAGTAAGGCAGAAGTAAGGCTATAAACCATATTTTTTGTGAGTGTGGGAGCCACTAAGAGAGAATTAAGTAGTGTATTCCTTAAGAAATACACAACAAGCTCAAACTGCATGTCTTGGGAGTGCATGTAGCGAGGGTACCACTAAATGGCAAATCAGTCAAAAACACCCCTTAAAGTTGCTGTATCTGGCTCAAATTTTCACAAAAAACTCAGTTTATATCAGAGAATAATATTGCATTGGTCTGAACCACTCAAGAGCCATATTAGGAATTTCAGTTCCGGGGTGTGGGGCTGGTCTGGCAACCCCCCTCAAAGGGGTTATGTCAAGTATATCATAATGTATCAAATCTGGAGCCAAAAATTAATTTCTTTCATGTTTTGACAATAAAAGAGGACATTTTGGGCTCATTTGGAGCATTACATCTCTGAACAGAAATTCTATAACCCAAATAGGGCTGTTAAAATGGTCGAGAAAAGATGTAAATCAGCCCAAATGAGTACCAAATGTTGGTCTATAATCCTGAAATTTGGCCAGAATATAGTCTGTAACTAGCTAAATCTGACTGCACAGGTTTTAGAATTACATCTGATATAGCAGTGACTCCTGGTGTGGTATTTGGACCCCAGCAGGCCTGTAATACGCCTGCTGGGGGGTGCATTAAGATATACTCATATCTTGCCCAGTAAGGCAGAAGTAAGGCTATAAACCATATTTTTTGTGAGTGTGGGAGCCACTAAGAGAGAATTAAGTAGTGTATTCCTTAAGAAATACACAACAAGCTCAAACTGCATGTCTTGGGAGTGCATGTAGCGAGGGTACCACTAAATGGCAAATCAGTCAAAAACACCCCTTAAAGTTGCTGTATCTGGCTCAAATTTTCACAAAAAACTCAGTTTATATCAGAGAATAATATTGCATTGGTCTGAACCACTCAAGAGCCATATTAGGAATTTCAGTTCCGGGGTGTGGGGCTGGTCTGGCAACCCCCCTCAAAGGGGTTATGTCAAGTATATCATAATGTATCAAATCTGGAGCCAAAAATTAATTTCTTTCATGTTTTGACAATAAAAGAGGACATTTTGGGCTCATTTGGAGCATTACATCTCTGAACAGAAATTCTATAACCCAAATAGGGCTGTTAAAATGGTCAAAAAAAGATGTAAATCAGCCCAAATGAGTACCAAATGTTGGTCTATAATCCTGAAATTTGGCCAGAATATAGTCTGTAACTAGCTAAATCTGACTGCACAGGTTTTAGAATTACATCTGATATAGCAGTGACTCCTGGTGTGGTATTTGGACCCCAGCAGGCCTGTAATACGCCTGCTGGGGGGTGCATTAAGATATACTCATATCTTGCCCAGTAAGGCAGAAGTAAGGCTATAAACCATATTTTTTGTGAGTGTGGGAGCCACTAAGAGAGAATTAAGTAGTGTATTCCTTAAGAAATACACAACAAGCTCAAACTGCATGTCTTGGGAGTGCATGTAGCGAGGGTACCACTAAATGGCAAATCAGTCAAAAACACCCCTTAAAGTTGCTGTATCTGGCTCAAATTTTCACAAAAAACTCAGTTTATATCAGAGAATAATATTGCATTGGTCTGAACCACTCAAGAGCCATATTAGGAATTTCAGTTCCGGGGTGTGGGGCTGGTCTGGCAACCCCCCTCAAAGGGGTTATGTCAAGTATATCATAATGTATCAAATCTGGAGCCAAAAATTAATTTCTTTCATGTTTTGACAATAAAAGAGGACATTTTGGGCTCATTTGGAGCATTACATCTCTGAACAGAAATTCTATAACCCAAATAGGGCTGTTAAAATGGTCGAAAAAAGATGTAAATCAGCCCAAATGAGTACCAAATGTTGGTCTATAATCCTGAAATTTGGCCAGAATATAGTCTGTAACTAGCTAAATCTGACTGCACAGGTTTTAGAATTACATCTGATATAGCAGTGACTCCTGGTGTGGTATTTGGACCCCAGCAGGCCTGTAATACGCCTGCTGGGGGGTGCATTAAGATATACTCATATCTTGCCCAGTAAGGCAGAAGTAAGGCTATAAACCATATTTTTTGTGAGTGTGGGAGCCACTAAGAGAGAATTAAGTAGTGTATTCCTTAAGAAATACACAACAAGCTCAAACTGCATGTCTTGGGAGTGCATGTAGCGAGGGTAACACTAAATGGCAAATCAGTCAAAAACACCCCTTAAAGTTGCTGTATCTGGCTCAAATTTTCACAAAAAACTCAGTTTATATCAGAGAATAATATTGCATTGGTCTGAACCACTCAAGAGCCATATTAGGAATTTCAGTTCCGGGGTGTGGGGCTGGTCTGGCAACCCCCCTCAAAGGGGTTATGTCAAGTATATCATAATGTATCAAATCTGGAGCCAAAAATTAATTTCTTTCATGTTTTGACAATAAAAGAGGACATTTTGGGCTCATTTGGAGCATTACATCTCTGAACAGAAATTCTATAACCCAAATAGGGCTGTTAAAATGGTCGAAAAAAGATGTAAATCAGCCCAAATGAGTACCAAATGTTGGTCTATAATCCTGAAATTTGGCCAGAATATAGTCTGTAACTAGCTAAATCTGACTGCACAGGTTTTAGAATTACATCTGATATAGCAGTGACTCCTGGTGTGGTATTTGGACCCCAGCAGGCCTGTAATACGCCTGCTGGGGGGTGCATTAAGATATACTCATATCTTGCCCAGTAAGGCAGAAGTAAGGCTATAAACCATATTTTTTGTGAGTGTGGGAGCCACTAAGAGAGAATTAAGTAGTGTATTCCTTAAGAAATACACAACAAGCTCAAACTGCATGTCTTGGGAGTGCATGTAGCGAGGGTACCACTAAATGGCAAATCAGTCAAAAACACCCCTTAAAGTTGCTGTATCTGGCTCAAATTTTCACAAAAAACTCAGTTTATATCAGAGAATAATATTGCATTGGTCTGAACCACTCAAGAGCCATATTAGGAATTTCAGTTCCGGGGTGTGGGGCTGGTCTGGCAACCCCCCTCAAAGGGGTTATGTCAAGTATATCATAATGTATCAAATCTGGAGCCAAAAATTAATTTCTTTCATGTTTTGACAATAAAAGAGGACATTTTGGGCTCATTTGGAGCATTACATCTCTGAACAGAAATTCTATAACCCAAATAGGGCTGTTAAAATGGTCGAGAAAAGATGTAAATCAGCCCAAATGAGTACCAAATGTTGGTCTATAATCCTGAAATTTGGCCAGAATATAGTCTGTAACTAGCTAAATCTGACTGCACAGGTTTTAGAATTACATCTGATATAGCAGTGACTCCTGGTGTGGTATTTGGACCCCAGCAGGCCTGTAATACGCCTGCTGGGGGGTGCATTAAGATATACTCATATCTTGCCCAGTAAGGCAGAAGTAAGGCTATAAACCATATTTTTTGTGAGTGTGGGAGCCACTAAGAGAGAATTAAGTAGTGTATTCCTTAAGAAATACACAACAAGCTCAAACTGCATGTCTTGGGAGTGCATGTAGCGAGGGTACCACTAAATGGCAAATCAGTCAAAAACACCCCTTAAAGTTGCTGTATCTGGCTCAAATTTTCACAAAAAACTCAGTTTATATCAGAGAATAATATTGCATTGGTCTGAACCACTCAAGAGCCATATTAGGAATTTCAGTTCCGGGGTGTGGGGCTGGTCTGGCAACCCCCCTCAAAGGGGTTATGTCAAGTATATCATGATGTATCAAATCTGGAGCCAAAAATTAATTTCTTTCATGTTTTGACAATAAAAGAGGACATTTTGGGCTCATTTGGAGCATTACATCTCTGAACAGAAATTCTATAACCCAAATAGGGCTGTTAAAATGGTCGAAAAAAGATGTAAATCAGCCCAAATGAGTACCAAATGTTGGTCTATAATCCTGAAATTTGGCCAGAATATAGTCTGTAACTAGCTAAATCTGACTGCACAGGTTTTAGAATTACATCTGATATAGCAGTGACTCCTGGTGTGGTATTTGGACCCCAGCAGGCCTGTAATACGCCTGCTGGGGGGTGCATTAAGATATACTCATATCTTGCCCAGTAAGGCAGAAGTAAGGCTATAAACCATATTTTTTGTGAGTGTGGGAGCCACTAAGAGAGAATTAAGTAGTGTATTCCTTAAGAAATACACAACAAGCTCAAACTGCATGTCTTGGGAGTGCATGTAGCGAGGGTACCACTAAATGGCAAATCAGTCAAAAACACCCCTTAAAGTTGCTGTATCTGGCTCAAATTTTCACAAAAAACTCAGTTTATATCAGAGAATAATATTGCATTGGTCTGAACCACTCAAGAGCCATATTAGGAATTTCAGTTCCGGGGTGTGGGGCTGGTCTGGCAACCCCCCTCAAAGGGGTTATGTCAAGTATATCATAATGTATCAAATCTGGAGCCAAAAATTAATTTCTTTCATGTTTTGACAATAAAAGAGGACATTTTGGGCTCATTTGGAGCATTACATCTCTGAACAGAAATTCTATAACCCAAATAGGGCTGTTAAAATGGTCAAAAAAAGATGTAAATCAGCCCAAATGAGTACCAAATGTTGGTCTATAATCCTGAAATTTGGCCAGAATATAGTCTGTAACTAGCTAAATCTGACTGCACAGGTTTTAGAATTACATCTGATATAGCAGTGACTCCTGGTGTGGTATTTGGACCCCAGCAGGCCTGTAATACGCCTGCTGGGGGGTGCATTAAGATATACTCATATCTTGCCCAGTAAGGCAGAAGTAAGGCTATAAACCATATTTTTTGTGAGTGTGGGAGCCACTAAGAGAGAATTAAGTAGTGTATTCCTTAAGAAATACACAACAAGCTCAAACTGCATGTCTTGGGAGTGCATGTAGCGAGGGTACCACTAAATGGCAAATCAGTCAAAAACACCCCTTAAAGTTGCTGTATCTGGCTCAAATTTTCACAAAAAACTCAGTTTATATCAGAGAATAATATTGCATTGGTCTGAACCACTCAAGAGCCATATTAGGAATTTCAGTTCCGGGGTGTGGGGCTGGTCTGGCAACCCCCCTCAAAGGGGTTATGTCAAGTATATCATAATGTATCAAATCTGGAGCCAAAAATTAATTTCTTTCATGTTTTGACAATAAAAGAGGACATTTTGGGCTCATTTGGAGCATTACATCTCTGAACAGAAATTCTATAACCCAAATAGGGCTGTTAAAATGGTCAAAAAAAGATGTAAATCAGCCCAAATGAGTACCAAATGTTGGTCTATAATCCTGAAATTTGGCCAGAATATAGTCTGTAACTAGCTAAATCTGACTGCACAGGTTTTAGAATTACATCTGATATAGCAGTGACTCCTGGTGTGGTATTTGGACCCCAGCAGGCCTGTAATACGCCTGCTGGGGGGTGCATTAAGATATACTCATATCTTGCCCAGTAAGGCAGAAGTAAGGCTATAAACCATATTTTTTGTGAGTGTGGGAGCCACTAAGAGAGAATTAAGTAGTGTATTCCTTAAGAAATACACAACAAGCTCAAACTGCATGTCTTGGGAGTGCATGTAGCGAGGGTACCACTAAATGGCAAATCAGTCAAAAACACCCCTTAAAGTTGCTGTATCTGGCTCAAATTTTCACAAAAAACTCAGTTTATATCAGAGAATAATATTGCATTGGTCTGAACCACTCAAGAGCCATATTAGGAATTTCAGTTCCGGGGTGTGGGGCTGGTCTGGCAACCCCCCTCAAAGGGGTTATGTCAAGTATATCATAATGTATCAAATCTGGAGCCAAAAATTAATTTCTTTCATGTTTTGACAATAAAAGAGGACATTTTGGGCTCATTTGGAGCATTACATCTCTGAACAGAAATTCTATAACCCAAATAGGGCTGTTAAAATGGTCGAAAAAAGATGTAAATCAGCCCAAATGAGTACCAAATGTTGGTCTATAATCCTGAAATTTGGCCAGAATATAGTCTGTAACTAGCTAAATCTGACTGCACAGGTTTTAGAATTACATCTGATATAGCAGTGACTCCTGGTGTGGTATTTGGACCCCAGCAGGCCTGTAATACGCCTGCTGGGGGGTGCATTAAGATATACTCATATCTTGCCCAGTAAGGCAGAAGTAAGGCTATAAACCATATTTTTTGTGAGTGTGGGAGCCACTAAGAGAGAATTAAGTAGTGTATTCCTTAAGAAATACACAACAAGCTCAAACTGCATGTCTTGGGAGTGCATGTAGCGAGGGTAACACTAAATGGCAAATCAGTCAAAAACACCCCTTAAAGTTGCTGTATCTGGCTCAAATTTTCACAAAAAACTCAGTTTATATCAGAGAATAATATTGCATTGGTCTGAACCACTCAAGAGCCATATTAGGAATTTCAGTTCCGGGGTGTGGGGCTGGTCTGGCAACCCCCCTCAAAGGGGTTATGTCAAGTATATCATAATGTATCAAATCTGGAGCCAAAAATTAATTTCTTTCATGTTTTGACAATAAAAGAGGACATTTTGGGCTCATTTGGAGCATTACATCTCTGAACAGAAATTCTATAACCCAAATAGGGCTGTTAAAATGGTCGAGAAAAGATGTAAATCAGCCCAAATGAGTACCAAATGTTGGTCTATAATCCTGAAATTTGGCCAGAATATAGTCTGTAACTAGCTAAATCTGACTGCACAGGTTTTAGAATTACATCTGATATAGCAGTGACTCCTGGTGTGGTATTTGGACCCCAGCAGGCCTGTAATACGCCTGCTGGGGGGTGCATTAAGATATACTCATATCTTGCCCAGTAAGGCAGAAGTAAGGCTATAAACCATATTTTTTGTGAGTGTGGGAGCCACTAAGAGAGAATTAAGTAGTGTATTCCTTAAGAAATACACAACAAGCTCAAACTGCATGTCTTGGGAGTGCATGTAGCGAGGGTACCACTAAATGGCAAATCAGTCAAAAACACCCCTTAAAGTTGCTGTATCTGGCTCAAATTTTCACAAAAAACTCAGTTTATATCAGAGAATAATATTGCATTGGTCTGAACCACTCAAGAGCCATATTAGGAATTTCAGTTCCGGGGTGTGGGGCTGGTCTGGCAACCCCCCTCAAAGGGGTTATGTCAAGTATATCATGATGTATCAAATCTGGAGCCAAAAATTAATTTCTTTCATGTTTTGACAATAAAAGAGGACATTTTGGGCTCATTTGGAGCATTACATCTCTGAACAGAAATTCTATAACCCAAATAGGGCTGTTAAAATGGTCGAAAAAAGATGTAAATCAGCCCAAATGAGTACCAAATGTTGGTCTATAATCCTGAAATTTGGCCAGAATATAGTCTGTAACTAGCTAAATCTGACTGCACAGGTTTTAGAATTACATCTGATATAGCAGTGACTCCTGGTGTGGTATTTGGACCCCAGCAGGCCTGTAATACGCCTGCTGGGGGGTGCATTAAGATATACTCATATCTTGCCCAGTAAGGCAGAAGTAAGGCTATAAACCATATTTTTTGTGAGTGTGGGAGCCACTAAGAGAGAATTAAGTAGTGTATTCCTTAAGAAATACACAACAAGCTCAAACTGCATGTCTTGGGAGTGCATGTAGCGAGGGTACCACTAAATGGCAAATCAGTCAAAAACACCCCTTAAAGTTGCTGTATCTGGCTCAAATTTTCACAAAAAACTCAGTTTATATCAGAGAATAATATTGCATTGGTCTGAACCACTCAAGAGCCATATTAGGAATTTCAGTTCCGGGGTGTGGGGCTGGTCTGGCAACCCCCCTCAAAGGGGTTATGTCAAGTATATCATAATGTATCAAATCTGGAGCCAAAAATTAATTTCTTTCATGTTTTGACAATAAAAGAGGACATTTTGGGCTCATTTGGAGCATTACATCTCTGAACAGAAATTCTATAACCCAAATAGGGCTGTTAAAATGGTCAAAAAAAGATGTAAATCAGCCCAAATGAGTACCAAATGTTGGTCTATAATCCTGAAATTTGGCCAGAATATAGTCTGTAACTAGCTAAATCTGACTGCACAGGTTTTAGAATTACATCTGATATAGCAGTGACTCCTGGTGTGGTATTTGGACCCCAGCAGGCCTGTAATACGCCTGCTGGGGGGTGCATTAAGATATACTCATATCTTGCCCAGTAAGGCAGAAGTAAGGCTATAAACCATATTTTTTGTGAGTGTGGGAGCCACTAAGAGAGAATTAAGTAGTGTATTCCTTAAGAAATACACAACAAGCTCAAACTGCATGTCTTGGGAGTGCATGTAGCGAGGGTACCACTAAATGGCAAATCAGTCAAAAACACCCCTTAAAGTTGCTGTATCTGGCTCAAATTTTCACAAAAAACTCAGTTTATATCAGAGAATAATATTGCATTGGTCTGAACCACTCAAGAGCCATATTAGGAATTTCAGTTCCGGGGTGTGGGGCTGGTCTGGCAACCCCCCTCAAAGGGGTTATGTCAAGTATATCATAATGTATCAAATCTGGAGCCAAAAATTAATTTCTTTCATGTTTTGACAATAAAAGAGGACATTTTGGGCTCATTTGGAGCATTACATCTCTGAACAGAAATTCTATAACCCAAATAGGGCTGTTAAAATGGTCAAAAAAAGATGTAAATCAGCCCAAATGAGTACCAAATGTTGGTCTATAATCCTGAAATTTGGCCAGAATATAGTCTGTAACTAGCTAAATCTGACTGCACAGGTTTTAGAATTACATCTGATATAGCAGTGACTCCTGGTGTGGTATTTGGACCCCAGCAGGCCTGTAATACGCCTGCTGGGGGGTGCATTAAGATATACTCATATCTTGCCCAGTAAGGCAGAAGTAAGGCTATAAACCATATTTTTTGTGAGTGTGGGAGCCACTAAGAGAGAATTAAGTAGTGTATTCCTTAAGAAATACACAACAAGCTCAAACTGCATGTCTTGGGAGTGCATGTAGCGAGGGTACCACTAAATGGCAAATCAGTCAAAAACACCCCTTAAAGTTGCTGTATCTGGCTCAAATTTTCACAAAAAACTCAGTTTATATCAGAGAATAATATTGCATTGGTCTGAACCACTCAAGAGCCATATTAGGAATTTCAGTTCCGGGGTGTGGGGCTGGTCTGGCAACCCCCCTCAAAGGGGTTATGTCAAGTATATCATGATGTATCAAATCTGGAGCCAAAAATTAATTTCTTTCATGTTTTGACAATAAAAGAGGACATTTTGGGCTCATTTGGAGCATTACATCTCTGAACAGAAATTCTATAACCCAAATAGGGCTGTTAAAATGGTCGAAAAAAGATGTAAATCAGCCCAAATGAGTACCAAATGTTGGTCTATAATCCTGAAATTTGGCCAGAATATAGTCTGTAACTAGCTAAATCTGACTGCACAGGTTTTAGAATTACATCTGATATAGCAGTGACTCCTGGTGTGGTATTTGGACCCCAGCAGGCCTGTAATACGCCTGCTGGGGGGTGCATTAAGATATACTCATATCTTGCCCAGTAAGGCAGAAGTAAGGCTATAAACCATATTTTTTGTGAGTGTGGGAGCCACTAAGAGAGAATTAAGTAGTGTATTCCTTAAGAAATACACAACAAGCTCAAACTGCATGTCTTGGGAGTGCATGTAGCGAGGGTACCACTAAATGGCAAATCAGTCAAAAACACCCCTTAAAGTTGCTGTATCTGGCTCAAATTTTCACAAAAAACTCAGTTTATATCAGAGAATAATATTGCATTGGTCTGAACCACTCAAGAGCCATATTAGGAATTTCAGTTCCGGGGTGTGGGGCTGGTCTGGCAACCCCCCTCAAAGGGGTTATGTCAAGTATATCATAATGTATCAAATCTGGAGCCAAAAATTAATTTCTTTCATGTTTTGACAATAAAAGAGGACATTTTGGGCTCATTTGGAGCATTACATCTCTGAACAGAAATTCTATAACCCAAATAGGGCTGTTAAAATGGTCAAAAAAAGATGTAAATCAGCCCAAATGAGTACCAAATGTTGGTCTATAATCCTGAAATTTGGCCAGAATATAGTCTGTAACTAGCTAAATCTGACTGCACAGGTTTTAGAATTACATCTGATATAGCAGTGACTCCTGGTGTGGTATTTGGACCCCAGCAGGCCTGTAATACGCCTGCTGGGGGGTGCATTAAGATATACTCATATCTTGCCCAGTAAGGCAGAAGTAAGGCTATAAACCATATTTTTTGTGAGTGTGGGAGCCACTAAGAGAGAATTAAGTAGTGTATTCCTTAAGAAATACACAACAAGCTCAAACTGCATGTCTTGGGAGTGCATGTAGCGAGGGTACCACTAAATGGCAAATCAGTCAAAAACACCCCTTAAAGTTGCTGTATCTGGCTCAAATTTTCACAAAAAACTCAGTTTATATCAGAGAATAATATTGCATTGGTCTGAACCACTCAAGAGCCATATTAGGAATTTCAGTTCCGGGGTGTGGGGCTGGTCTGGCAACCCCCCTCAAAGGGGTTATGTCAAGTATATCATAATGTATCAAATCTGGAGCCAAAAATTAATTTCTTTCATGTTTTGACAATAAAAGAGGACATTTTGGGCTCATTTGGAGCATTACATCTCTGAACAGAAATTCTATAACCCAAATAGGGCTGTTAAAATGGTCAAAAAAAGATGTAAATCAGCCCAAATGAGTACCAAATGTTGGTCTATAATCCTGAAATTTGGCCAGAATATAGTCTGTAACTAGCTAAATCTGACTGCACAGGTTTTAGAATTACATCTGATATAGCAGTGACTCCTGGTGTGGTATTTGGACCCCAGCAGGCCTGTAATACGCCTGCTGGGGGGTGCATTAAGATATACTCATATCTTGCCCAGTAAGGCAGAAGTAAGGCTATAAACCATATTTTTTGTGAGTGTGGGAGCCACTAAGAGAGAATTAAGTAGTGTATTCCTTAAGAAATACACAACAAGCTCAAACTGCATGTCTTGGGAGTGCATGTAGCGAGGGTACCACTAAATGGCAAATCAGTCAAAAACACCCCTTAAAGTTGCTGTATCTGGCTCAAATTTTCACAAAAAACTCAGTTTATATCAGAGAATAATATTGCATTGGTCTGAACCACTCAAGAGCCATATTAGGAATTTCAGTTCCGGGGTGTGGGGCTGGTCTGGCAACCCCCCTCAAAGGGGTTATGTCAAGTATATCATAATGTATCAAATCTGGAGCCAAAAATTAATTTCTTTCATGTTTTGACAATAAAAGAGGACATTTTGGGCTCATTTGGAGCATTACATCTCTGAACAGAAATTCTATAACCCAAATAGGGCTGTTAAAATGGTCGAAAAAAGATGTAAATCAGCCCAAATGAGTACCAAATGTTGGTCTATAATCCTGAAATTTGGCCAGAATATAGTCTGTAACTAGCTAAATCTGACTGCACAGGTTTTAGAATTACATCTGATATAGCAGTGACTCCTGGTGTGGTATTTGGACCCCAGCAGGCCTGTAATACGCCTGCTGGGGGGTGCATTAAGATATACTCATATCTTGCCCAGTAAGGCAGAAGTAAGGCTATAAACCATATTTTTTGTGAGTGTGGGAGCCACTAAGAGAGAATTAAGTAGTGTATTCCTTAAGAAATACACAACAAGCTCAAACTGCATGTCTTGGGAGTGCATGTAGCGAGGGTAACACTAAATGGCAAATCAGTCAAAAACACCCCTTAAAGTTGCTGTATCTGGCTCAAATTTTCACAAAAAACTCAGTTTATATCAGAGAATAATATTGCATTGGTCTGAACCACTCAAGAGCCATATTAGGAATTTCAGTTCCGGGGTGTGGGGCTGGTCTGGCAACCCCCCTCAAAGGGGTTATGTCAAGTATATCATAATGTATCAAATCTGGAGCCAAAAATTAATTTCTTTCATGTTTTGACAATAAAAGAGGACATTTTGGGCTCATTTGGAGCATTACATCTCTGAACAGAAATTCTATAACCCAAATAGGGCTGTTAAAATGGTCGAAAAAAGATGTAAATCAGCCCAAATGAGTACCAAATGTTGGTCTATAATCCTGAAATTTGGCCAGAATATAGTCTGTAACTAGCTAAATCTGACTGCACAGGTTTTAGAATTACATCTGATATAGCAGTGACTCCTGGTGTGGTATTTGGACCCCAGCAGGCCTGTAATACGCCTGCTGGGGGGTGCATTAAGATATACTCATATCTTGCCCAGTAAGGCAGAAGTAAGGCTATAAACCATATTTTTTGTGAGTGTGGGAGCCACTAAGAGAGAATTAAGTAGTGTATTCCTTAAGAAATACACAACAAGCTCAAACTGCATGTCTTGGGAGTGCATGTAGCGAGGGTACCACTAAATGGCAAATCAGTCAAAAACACCCCTTAAAGTTGCTGTATCTGGCTCAAATTTTCACAAAAAACTCAGTTTATATCAGAGAATAATATTGCATTGGTCTGAACCACTCAAGAGCCATATTAGGAATTTCAGTTCCGGGGTGTGGGGCTGGTCTGGCAACCCCCCTCAAAGGGGTTATGTCAAGTATATCATAATGTATCAAATCTGGAGCCAAAAATTAATTTCTTTCATGTTTTGACAATAAAAGAGGACATTTTGGGCTCATTTGGAGCATTACATCTCTGAACAGAAATTCTATAACCCAAATAGGGCTGTTAAAATGGTCGAGAAAAGATGTAAATCAGCCCAAATGAGTACCAAATGTTGGTCTATAATCCTGAAATTTGGCCAGAATATAGTCTGTAACTAGCTAAATCTGACTGCACAGGTTTTAGAATTACATCTGATATAGCAGTGACTCCTGGTGTGGTATTTGGACCCCAGCAGGCCTGTAATACGCCTGCTGGGGGGTGCATTAAGATATACTCATATCTTGCCCAGTAAGGCAGAAGTAAGGCTATAAACCATATTTTTTGTGAGTGTGGGAGCCACTAAGAGAGAATTAAGTAGTGTATTCCTTAAGAAATACACAACAAGCTCAAACTGCATGTCTTGGGAGTGCATGTAGCGAGGGTACCACTAAATGGCAAATCAGTCAAAAACACCCCTTAAAGTTGCTGTATCTGGCTCAAATTTTCACAAAAAACTCAGTTTATATCAGAGAATAATATTGCATTGGTCTGAACCACTCAAGAGCCATATTAGGAATTTCAGTTCCGGGGTGTGGGGCTGGTCTGGCAACCCCCCTCAAAGGGGTTATGTCAAGTATATCATAATGTATCAAATCTGGAGCCAAAAATTAATTTCTTTCATGTTTTGACAATAAAAGAGGACATTTTGGGCTCATTTGGAGCATTACATCTCTGAACAGAAATTCTATAACCCAAATAGGGCTGTTAAAATGGTCAAAAAAAGATGTAAATCAGCCCAAATGAGTACCAAATGTTGGTCTATAATCCTGAAATTTGGCCAGAATATAGTCTGTAACTAGCTAAATCTGACTGCACAGGTTTTAGAATTACATCTGATATAGCAGTGACTCCTGGTGTGGTATTTGGACCCCAGCAGGCCTGTAATACGCCTGCTGGGGGGTGCATTAAGATATACTCATATCTTGCCCAGTAAGGCAGAAGTAAGGCTATAAACCATATTTTTTGTGAGTGTGGGAGCCACTAAGAGAGAATTAAGTAGTGTATTCCTTAAGAAATACACAACAAGCTCAAACTGCATGTCTTGGGAGTGCATGTAGCGAGGGTACCACTAAATGGCAAATCAGTCAAAAACACCCCTTAAAGTTGCTGTATCTGGCTCAAATTTTCACAAAAAACTCAGTTTATATCAGAGAATAATATTGCATTGGTCTGAACCACTCAAGAGCCATATTAGGAATTTCAGTTCCGGGGTGTGGGGCTGGTCTGGCAACCCCCCTCAAAGGGGTTATGTCAAGTATATCATAATGTATCAAATCTGGAGCCAAAAATTAATTTCTTTCATGTTTTGACAATAAAAGAGGACATTTTGGGCTCATTTGGAGCATTACATCTCTGAACAGAAATTCTATAACCCAAATAGGGCTGTTAAAATGGTCGAAAAAAGATGTAAATCAGCCCAAATGAGTACCAAATGTTGGTCTATAATCCTGAAATTTGGCCAGAATATAGTCTGTAACTAGCTAAATCTGACTGCACAGGTTTTAGAATTACATCTGATATAGCAGTGACTCCTGGTGTGGTATTTGGACCCCAGCAGGCCTGTAATACGCCTGCTGGGGGGTGCATTAAGATATACTCATATCTTGCCCAGTAAGGCAGAAGTAAGGCTATAAACCATATTTTTTGTGAGTGTGGGAGCCACTAAGAGAGAATTAAGTAGTGTATTCCTTAAGAAATACACAACAAGCTCAAACTGCATGTCTTGGGAGTGCATGTAGCGAGGGTAACACTAAATGGCAAATCAGTCAAAAACACCCCTTAAAGTTGCTGTATCTGGCTCAAATTTTCACAAAAAACTCAGTTTATATCAGAGAATAATATTGCATTGGTCTGAACCACTCAAGAGCCATATTAGGAATTTCAGTTCCGGGGTGTGGGGCTGGTCTGGCAACCCCCCTCAAAGGGGTTATGTCAAGTATATCATAATGTATCAAATCTGGAGCCAAAAATTAATTTCTTTCATGTTTTGACAATAAAAGAGGACATTTTGGGCTCATTTGGAGCATTACATCTCTGAACAGAAATTCTATAACCCAAATAGGGCTGTTAAAATGGTCGAAAAAAGATGTAAATCAGCCCAAATGAGTACCAAATGTTGGTCTATAATCCTGAAATTTGGCCAGAATATAGTCTGTAACTAGCTAAATCTGACTGCACAGGTTTTAGAATTACATCTGATATAGCAGTGACTCCTGGTGTGGTATTTGGACCCCAGCAGGCCTGTAATACGCCTGCTGGGGGGTGCATTAAGATATACTCATATCTTGCCCAGTAAGGCAGAAGTAAGGCTATAAACCATATTTTTTGTGAGTGTGGGAGCCACTAAGAGAGAATTAAGTAGTGTATTCCTTAAGAAATACACAACAAGCTCAAACTGCATGTCTTGGGAGTGCATGTAGCGAGGGTACCACTAAATGGCAAATCAGTCAAAAACACCCCTTAAAGTTGCTGTATCTGGCTCAAATTTTCACAAAAAACTCAGTTTATATCAGAGAATAATATTGCATTGGTCTGAACCACTCAAGAGCCATATTAGGAATTTCAGTTCCGGGGTGTGGGGCTGGTCTGGCAACCCCCCTCAAAGGGGTTATGTCAAGTATATCATAATGTATCAAATCTGGAGCCAAAAATTAATTTCTTTCATGTTTTGACAATAAAAGAGGACATTTTGGGCTCATTTGGAGCATTACATCTCTGAACAGAAATTCTATAACCCAAATAGGGCTGTTAAAATGGTCGAGAAAAGATGTAAATCAGCCCAAATGAGTACCAAATGTTGGTCTATAATCCTGAAATTTGGCCAGAATATAGTCTGTAACTAGCTAAATCTGACTGCACAGGTTTTAGAATTACATCTGATATAGCAGTGACTCCTGGTGTGGTATTTGGACCCCAGCAGGCCTGTAATACGCCTGCTGGGGGGTGCATTAAGATATACTCATATCTTGCCCAGTAAGGCAGAAGTAAGGCTATAAACCATATTTTTTGTGAGTGTGGGAGCCACTAAGAGAGAATTAAGTAGTGTATTCCTTAAGAAATACACAACAAGCTCAAACTGCATGTCTTGGGAGTGCATGTAGCGAGGGTACCACTAAATGGCAAATCAGTCAAAAACACCCCTTAAAGTTGCTGTATCTGGCTCAAATTTTCACAAAAAACTCAGTTTATATCAGAGAATAATATTGCATTGGTCTGAACCACTCAAGAGCCATATTAGGAATTTCAGTTCCGGGGTGTGGGGCTGGTCTGGCAACCCCCCTCAAAGGGGTTATGTCAAGTATATCATGATGTATCAAATCTGGAGCCAAAAATTAATTTCTTTCATGTTTTGACAATAAAAGAGGACATTTTGGGCTCATTTGGAGCATTACATCTCTGAACAGAAATTCTATAACCCAAATAGGGCTGTTAAAATGGTCGAAAAAAGATGTAAATCAGCCCAAATGAGTACCAAATGTTGGTCTATAATCCTGAAATTTGGCCAGAATATAGTCTGTAACTAGCTAAATCTGACTGCACAGGTTTTAGAATTACATCTGATATAGCAGTGACTCCTGGTGTGGTATTTGGACCCCAGCAGGCCTGTAATACGCCTGCTGGGGGGTGCATTAAGATATACTCATATCTTGCCCAGTAAGGCAGAAGTAAGGCTATAAACCATATTTTTTGTGAGTGTGGGAGCCACTAAGAGAGAATTAAGTAGTGTATTCCTTAAGAAATACACAACAAGCTCAAACTGCATGTCTTGGGAGTGCATGTAGCGAGGGTACCACTAAATGGCAAATCAGTCAAAAACACCCCTTAAAGTTGCTGTATCTGGCTCAAATTTTCACAAAAAACTCAGTTTATATCAGAGAATAATATTGCATTGGTCTGAACCACTCAAGAGCCATATTAGGAATTTCAGTTCCGGGGTGTGGGGCTGGTCTGGCAACCCCCCTCAAAGGGGTTATGTCAAGTATATCATAATGTATCAAATCTGGAGCCAAAAATTAATTTCTTTCATGTTTTGACAATAAAAGAGGACATTTTGGGCTCATTTGGAGCATTACATCTCTGAACAGAAATTCTATAACCCAAATAGGGCTGTTAAAATGGTCAAAAAAAGATGTAAATCAGCCCAAATGAGTACCAAATGTTGGTCTATAATCCTGAAATTTGGCCAGAATATAGTCTGTAACTAGCTAAATCTGACTGCACAGGTTTTAGAATTACATCTGATATAGCAGTGACTCCTGGTGTGGTATTTGGACCCCAGCAGGCCTGTAATACGCCTGCTGGGGGGTGCATTAAGATATACTCATATCTTGCCCAGTAAGGCAGAAGTAAGGCTATAAACCATATTTTTTGTGAGTGTGGGAGCCACTAAGAGAGAATTAAGTAGTGTATTCCTTAAGAAATACACAACAAGCTCAAACTGCATGTCTTGGGAGTGCATGTAGCGAGGGTACCACTAAATGGCAAATCAGTCAAAAACACCCCTTAAAGTTGCTGTATCTGGCTCAAATTTTCACAAAAAACTCAGTTTATATCAGAGAATAATATTGCATTGGTCTGAACCACTCAAGAGCCATATTAGGAATTTCAGTTCCGGGGTGTGGGGCTGGTCTGGCAACCCCCCTCAAAGGGGTTATGTCAAGTATATCATAATGTATCAAATCTGGAGCCAAAAATTAATTTCTTTCATGTTTTGACAATAAAAGAGGACATTTTGGGCTCATTTGGAGCATTACATCTCTGAACAGAAATTCTATAACCCAAATAGGGCTGTTAAAATGGTCAAAAAAAGATGTAAATCAGCCCAAATGAGTACCAAATGTTGGTCTATAATCCTGAAATTTGGCCAGAATATAGTCTGTAACTAGCTAAATCTGACTGCACAGGTTTTAGAATTACATCTGATATAGCAGTGACTCCTGGTGTGGTATTTGGACCCCAGCAGGCCTGTAATACGCCTGCTGGGGGGTGCATTAAGATATACTCATATCTTGCCCAGTAAGGCAGAAGTAAGGCTATAAACCATATTTTTTGTGAGTGTGGGAGCCACTAAGAGAGAATTAAGTAGTGTATTCCTTAAGAAATACACAACAAGCTCAAACTGCATGTCTTGGGAGTGCATGTAGCGAGGGTACCACTAAATGGCAAATCAGTCAAAAACACCCCTTAAAGTTGCTGTATCTGGCTCAAATTTTCACAAAAAACTCAGTTTATATCAGAGAATAATATTGCATTGGTCTGAACCACTCAAGAGCCATATTAGGAATTTCAGTTCCGGGGTGTGGGGCTGGTCTGGCAACCCCCCTCAAAGGGGTTATGTCAAGTATATCATAATGTATCAAATCTGGAGCCAAAAATTAATTTCTTTCATGTTTTGACAATAAAAGAGGACATTTTGGGCTCATTTGGAGCATTACATCTCTGAACAGAAATTCTATAACCCAAATAGGGCTGTTAAAATGGTCGAAAAAAGATGTAAATCAGCCCAAATGAGTACCAAATGTTGGTCTATAATCCTGAAATTTGGCCAGAATATAGTCTGTAACTAGCTAAATCTGACTGCACAGGTTTTAGAATTACATCTGATATAGCAGTGACTCCTGGTGTGGTATTTGGACCCCAGCAGGCCTGTAATACGCCTGCTGGGGGGTGCATTAAGATATACTCATATCTTGCCCAGTAAGGCAGAAGTAAGGCTATAAACCATATTTTTTGTGAGTGTGGGAGCCACTAAGAGAGAATTAAGTAGTGTATTCCTTAAGAAATACACAACAAGCTCAAACTGCATGTCTTGGGAGTGCATGTAGCGAGGGTAACACTAAATGGCAAATCAGTCAAAAACACCCCTTAAAGTTGCTGTATCTGGCTCAAATTTTCACAAAAAACTCAGTTTATATCAGAGAATAATATTGCATTGGTCTGAACCACTCAAGAGCCATATTAGGAATTTCAGTTCCGGGGTGTGGGGCTGGTCTGGCAACCCCCCTCAAAGGGGTTATGTCAAGTATATCATAATGTATCAAATCTGGAGCCAAAAATTAATTTCTTTCATGTTTTGACAATAAAAGAGGACATTTTGGGCTCATTTGGAGCATTACATCTCTGAACAGAAATTCTATAACCCAAATAGGGCTGTTAAAATGGTCGAAAAAAGATGTAAATCAGCCCAAATGAGTACCAAATGTTGGTCTATAATCCTGAAATTTGGCCAGAATATAGTCTGTAACTAGCTAAATCTGACTGCACAGGTTTTAGAATTACATCTGATATAGCAGTGACTCCTGGTGTGGTATTTGGACCCCAGCAGGCCTGTAATACGCCTGCTGGGGGGTGCATTAAGATATACTCATATCTTGCCCAGTAAGGCAGAAGTAAGGCTATAAACCATATTTTTTGTGAGTGTGGGAGCCACTAAGAGAGAATTAAGTAGTGTATTCCTTAAGAAATACACAACAAGCTCAAACTGCATGTCTTGGGAGTGCATGTAGCGAGGGTACCACTAAATGGCAAATCAGTCAAAAACACCCCTTAAAGTTGCTGTATCTGGCTCAAATTTTCACAAAAAACTCAGTTTATATCAGAGAATAATATTGCATTGGTCTGAACCACTCAAGAGCCATATTAGGAATTTCAGTTCCGGGGTGTGGGGCTGGTCTGGCAACCCCCCTCAAAGGGGTTATGTCAAGTATATCATAATGTATCAAATCTGGAGCCAAAAATTAATTTCTTTCATGTTTTGACAATAAAAGAGGACATTTTGGGCTCATTTGGAGCATTACATCTCTGAACAGAAATTCTATAACCCAAATAGGGCTGTTAAAATGGTCGAAAAAAGATGTAAATCAGCCCAAATGAGTACCAAATGTTGGTCTATAATCCTGAAATTTGGCCAGAATATAGTCTGTAACTAGCTAAATCTGACTGCACAGGTTTTAGAATTACATCTGATATAGCAGTGACTCCTGGTGTGGTATTTGGACCCCAGCAGGCCTGTAATACGCCTGCTGGGGGGTGCATTAAGATATACTCATATCTTGCCCAGTAAGGCAGAAGTAAGGCTATAAACCATATTTTTTGTGAGTGTGGGAGCCACTAAGAGAGAATTAAGTAGTGTATTCCTTAAGAAATACACAACAAGCTCAAACTGCATGTCTTGGGAGTGCATGTAGCGAGGGTACCACTAAATGGCAAATCAGTCAAAAACACCCCTTAAAGTTGCTGTATCTGGCTCAAATTTTCACAAAAAACTCAGTTTATATCAGAGAATAATATTGCATTGGTCTGAACCACTCAAGAGCCATATTAGGAATTTCAGTTCCGGGGTGTGGGGCTGGTCTGGCAACCCCCCTCAAAGGGGTTATGTCAAGTATATCATAATGTATCAAATCTGGAGCCAAAAATTAATTTCTTTCATGTTTTGACAATAAAAGAGGACATTTTGGGCTCATTTGGAGCATTACATCTCTGAACAGAAATTCTATAACCCAAATAGGGCTGTTAAAATGGTCGAAAAAAGATGTAAATCAGCCCAAATGAGTACCAAATGTTGGTCTATAATCCTGAAATTTGGCCAGAATATAGTCTGTAACTAGCTAAATCTGACTGCACAGGTTTTAGAATTACATCTGATATAGCAGTGACTCCTGGTGTGGTATTTGGACCCCAGCAGGCCTGTAATACGCCTGCTGGGGGGTGCATTAAGATATACTCATATCTTGCCCAGTAAGGCAGAAGTAAGGCTATAAACCATATTTTTTGTGAGTGTGGGAGCCACTAAGAGAGAATTAAGTAGTGTATTCCTTAAGAAATACACAACAAGCTCAAACTGCATGTCTTGGGAGTGCATGTAGCGAGGGTACCACTAAATGGCAAATCAGTCAAAAACACCCCTTAAAGTTGCTGTATCTGGCTCAAATTTTCACAAAAAACTCAGTTTATATCAGAGAATAATATTGCATTGGTCTGAACCACTCAAGAGCCATATTAGGAATTTCAGTTCCGGGGTGTGGGGCTGGTCTGGCAACCCCCCTCAAAGGGGTTATGTCAAGTATATCATAATGTATCAAATCTGGAGCCAAAAATTAATTTCTTTCATGTTTTGACAATAAAAGAGGACATTTTGGGCTCATTTGGAGCATTACATCTCTGAACAGAAATTCTATAACCCAAATAGGGCTGTTAAAATGGTCGAGAAAAGATGTAAATCAGCCCAAATGAGTACCAAATGTTGGTCTATAATCCTGAAATTTGGCCAGAATATAGTCTGTAACTAGCTAAATCTGACTGCACAGGTTTTAGAATTACATCTGATATAGCAGTGACTCCTGGTGTGGTATTTGGACCCCAGCAGGCCTGTAATACGCCTGCTGGGGGGTGCATTAAGATATACTCATATCTTGCCCAGTAAGGCAGAAGTAAGGCTATAAACCATATTTTTTGTGAGTGTGGGAGCCACTAAGAGAGAATTAAGTAGTGTATTCCTTAAGAAATACACAACAAGCTCAAACTGCATGTCTTGGGAGTGCATGTAGCGAGGGTACCACTAAATGGCAAATCAGTCAAAAACACCCCTTAAAGTTGCTGTATCTGGCTCAAATTTTCACAAAAAACTCAGTTTATATCAGAGAATAATATTGCATTGGTCTGAACCACTCAAGAGCCATATTAGGAATTTCAGTTCCGGGGTGTGGGGCTGGTCTGGCAACCCCCCTCAAAGGGGTTATGTCAAGTATATCATGATGTATCAAATCTGGAGCCAAAAATTAATTTCTTTCATGTTTTGACAATAAAAGAGGACATTTTGGGCTCATTTGGAGCATTACATCTCTGAACAGAAATTCTATAACCCAAATAGGGCTGTTAAAATGGTCGAAAAAAGATGTAAATCAGCCCAAATGAGTACCAAATGTTGGTCTATAATCCTGAAATTTGGCCAGAATATAGTCTGTAACTAGCTAAATCTGACTGCACAGGTTTTAGAATTACATCTGATATAGCAGTGACTCCTGGTGTGGTATTTGGACCCCAGCAGGCCTGTAATACGCCTGCTGGGGGGTGCATTAAGATATACTCATATCTTGCCCAGTAAGGCAGAAGTAAGGCTATAAACCATATTTTTTGTGAGTGTGGGAGCCACTAAGAGAGAATTAAGTAGTGTATTCCTTAAGAAATACACAACAAGCTCAAACTGCATGTCTTGGGAGTGCATGTAGCGAGGGTACCACTAAATGGCAAATCAGTCAAAAACACCCCTTAAAGTTGCTGTATCTGGCTCAAATTTTCACAAAAAACTCAGTTTATATCAGAGAATAATATTGCATTGGTCTGAACCACTCAAGAGCCATATTAGGAATTTCAGTTCCGGGGTGTGGGGCTGGTCTGGCAACCCCCCTCAAAGGGGTTATGTCAAGTATATCATAATGTATCAAATCTGGAGCCAAAAATTAATTTCTTTCATGTTTTGACAATAAAAGAGGACATTTTGGGCTCATTTGGAGCATTACATCTCTGAACAGAAATTCTATAACCCAAATAGGGCTGTTAAAATGGTCAAAAAAAGATGTAAATCAGCCCAAATGAGTACCAAATGTTGGTCTATAATCCTGAAATTTGGCCAGAATATAGTCTGTAACTAGCTAAATCTGACTGCACAGGTTTTAGAATTACATCTGATATAGCAGTGACTCCTGGTGTGGTATTTGGACCCCAGCAGGCCTGTAATACGCCTGCTGGGGGGTGCATTAAGATATACTCATATCTTGCCCAGTAAGGCAGAAGTAAGGCTATAAACCATATTTTTTGTGAGTGTGGGAGCCACTAAGAGAGAATTAAGTAGTGTATTCCTTAAGAAATACACAACAAGCTCAAACTGCATGTCTTGGGAGTGCATGTAGCGAGGGTACCACTAAATGGCAAATCAGTCAAAAACACCCCTTAAAGTTGCTGTATCTGGCTCAAATTTTCACAAAAAACTCAGTTTATATCAGAGAATAATATTGCATTGGTCTGAACCACTCAAGAGCCATATTAGGAATTTCAGTTCCGGGGTGTGGGGCTGGTCTGGCAACCCCCCTCAAAGGGGTTATGTCAAGTATATCATAATGTATCAAATCTGGAGCCAAAAATTAATTTCTTTCATGTTTTGACAATAAAAGAGGACATTTTGGGCTCATTTGGAGCATTACATCTCTGAACAGAAATTCTATAACCCAAATAGGGCTGTTAAAATGGTCGAAAAAAGATGTAAATCAGCCCAAATGAGTACCAAATGTTGGTCTATAATCCTGAAATTTGGCCAGAATATAGTCTGTAACTAGCTAAATCTGACTGCACAGGTTTTAGAATTACATCTGATATAGCAGTGACTCCTGGTGTGGTATTTGGACCCCAGCAGGCCTGTAATACGCCTGCTGGGGGGTGCATTAAGATATACTCATATCTTGCCCAGTAAGGCAGAAGTAAGGCTATAAACCATATTTTTTGTGAGTGTGGGAGCCACTAAGAGAGAATTAAGTAGTGTATTCCTTAAGAAATACACAACAAGCTCAAACTGCATGTCTTGGGAGTGCATGTAGCGAGGGTACCACTAAATGGCAAATCAGTCAAAAACACCCCTTAAAGTTGCTGTATCTGGCTCAAATTTTCACAAAAAACTCAGTTTATATCAGAGAATAATATTGCATTGGTCTGAACCACTCAAGAGCCATATTAGGAATTTCAGTTCCGGGGTGTGGGGCTGGTCTGGCAACCCCCCTCAAAGGGGTTATGTCAAGTATATCATAATGTATCAAATCTGGAGCCAAAAATTAATTTCTTTCATGTTTTGACAATAAAAGAGGACATTTTGGGCTCATTTGGAGCATTACATCTCTGAACAGAAATTCTATAACCCAAATAGGGCTGTTAAAATGGTCGAAAAAAGATGTAAATCAGCCCAAATGAGTACCAAATGTTGGTCTATAATCCTGAAATTTGGCCAGAATATAGTCTGTAACTAGCTAAATCTGACTGCACAGGTTTTAGAATTACATCTGATATAGCAGTGACTCCTGGTGTGGTATTTGGACCCCAGCAGGCCTGTAATACGCCTGCTGGGGGTGCATTAAGATATACTCATATCTTGCCCAGTAAGGCAGAAGTAAGGCTATAAACCATATTTTTTGTGAGTGTGGGAGCCACTAAGAGAGAATTAAGTAGTGTATTCCTTAAGAAATACACAACAAGCTCAAACTGCATGTCTTGGGAGTGCATGTAGCGAGGGTAACACTAAATGGCAAATCAGTCAAAAACACCCCTTAAAGTTGCTGTATCTGGCTCAAATTTTCACAAAAAACTCAGTTTATATCAGAGAATAATATTGCATTGGTCTGAACCACTCAAGAGCCATATTAGGAATTTCAGTTCCGGGGTGTGGGGCTGGTCTGGCAACCCCCCTCAAAGGGGTTATGTCAAGTATATCATAATGTATCAAATCTGGAGCCAAAAATTAATTTCTTTCATGTTTTGACAATAAAAGAGGACATTTTGGGCTCATTTGGAGCATTACATCTCTGAACAGAAATTCTATAACCCAAATAGGGCTGTTAAAATGGTCGAAAAAAGATGTAAATCAGCCCAAATGAGTACCAAATGTTGGTCTATAATCCTGAAATTTGGCCAGAATATAGTCTGTAACTAGCTAAATCTGACTGCACAGGTTTTAGAATTACATCTGATATAGCAGTGACTCCTGGTGTGGTATTTGGACCCCAGCAGGCCTGTAATACGCCTGCTGGGGGGTGCATTAAGATATACTCATATCTTGCCCAGTAAGGCAGAAGTAAGGCTATAAACCATATTTTTTGTGAGTGTGGGAGCCACTAAGAGAGAATTAAGTAGTGTATTCCTTAAGAAATACACAACAAGCTCAAACTGCATGTCTTGGGAGTGCATGTAGCGAGGGTACCACTAAATGGCAAATCAGTCAAAAACACCCCTTAAAGTTGCTGTATCTGGCTCAAATTTTCACAAAAAACTCAGTTTATATCAGAGAATAATATTGCATTGGTCTGAACCACTCAAGAGCCATATTAGGAATTTCAGTTCCGGGGTGTGGGGCTGGTCTGGCAACCCCCCTCAAAGGGGTTATGTCAAGTATATCATAATGTATCAAATCTGGAGCCAAAAATTAATTTCTTTCATGTTTTGACAATAAAAGAGGACATTTTGGGCTCATTTGGAGCATTACATCTCTGAACAGAAATTCTATAACCCAAATAGGGCTGTTAAAATGGTCAAAAAAAGATGTAAATCAGCCCAAATGAGTACCAAATGTTGGTCTATAATCCTGAAATTTGGCCAGAATATAGTCTGTAACTAGCTAAATCTGACTGCACAGGTTTTAGAATTACATCTGATATAGCAGTGACTCCTGGTGTGGTATTTGGACCCCAGCAGGCCTGTAATACGCCTGCTGGGGGGTGCATTAAGATATACTCATATCTTGCCCAGTAAGGCAGAAGTAAGGCTATAAACCATATTTTTTGTGAGTGTGGGAGCCACTAAGAGAGAATTAAGTAGTGTATTCCTTAAGAAATACACAACAAGCTCAAACTGCATGTCTTGGGAGTGCATGTAGCGAGGGTACCACTAAATGGCAAATCAGTCAAAAACACCCCTTAAAGTTGCTGTATCTGGCTCAAATTTTCACAAAAAACTCAGTTTATATCAGAGAATAATATTGCATTGGTCTGAACCACTCAAGAGCCATATTAGGAATTTCAGTTCCGGGGTGTGGGGCTGGTCTGGCAACCCCCCTCAAAGGGGTTATGTCAAGTATATCATAATGTATCAAATCTGGAGCCAAAAATTAATTTCTTTCATGTTTTGACAATAAAAGAGGACATTTTGGGCTCATTTGGAGCATTACATCTCTGAACAGAAATTCTATAACCCAAATAGGGCTGTTAAAATGGTCGAAAAAAGATGTAAATCAGCCCAAATGAGTACCAAATGTTGGTCTATAATCCTGAAATTTGGCCAGAATATAGTCTGTAACTAGCTAAATCTGACTGCACAGGTTTTAGAATTACATCTGATATAGCAGTGACTCCTGGTGTGGTATTTGGACCCCAGCAGGCCTGTAATACGCCTGCTGGGGGGTGCATTAAGATATACTCATATCTTGCCCAGTAAGGCAGAAGTAAGGCTATAAACCATATTTTTTGTGAGTGTGGGAGCCACTAAGAGAGAATTAAGTAGTGTATTCCTTAAGAAATACACAACAAGCTCAAACTGCATGTCTTGGGAGTGCATGTAGCGAGGGTACCACTAAATGGCAAATCAGTCAAAAACACCCCTTAAAGTTGCTGTATCTGGCTCAAATTTTCACAAAAAACTCAGTTTATATCAGAGAATAATATTGCATTGGTCTGAACCACTCAAGAGCCATATTAGGAATTTCAGTTCCGGGGTGTGGGGCTGGTCTGGCAACCCCCCTCAAAGGGGTTATGTCAAGTATATCATAATGTATCAAATCTGGAGCCAAAAATTAATTTCTTTCATGTTTTGACAATAAAAGAGGACATTTTGGGCTCATTTGGAGCATTACATCTCTGAACAGAAATTCTATAACCCAAATAGGGCTGTTAAAATGGTCGAAAAAAGATGTAAATCAGCCCAAATGAGTACCAAATGTTGGTCTATAATCCTGAAATTTGGCCAGAATATAGTCTGTAACTAGCTAAATCTGACTGCACAGGTTTTAGAATTACATCTGATATAGCAGTGACTCCTGGTGTGGTATTTGGACCCCAGCAGGCCTGTAATACGCCTGCTGGGGGTGCATTAAGATATACTCATATCTTGCCCAGTAAGGCAGAAGTAAGGCTATAAACCATATTTTTTGTGAGTGTGGGAGCCACTAAGAGAGAATTAAGTAGTGTATTCCTTAAGAAATACACAACAAGCTCAAACTGCATGTCTTGGGAGTGCATGTAGCGAGGGTAACACTAAATGGCAAATCAGTCAAAAACACCCCTTAAAGTTGCTGTATCTGGCTCAAATTTTCACAAAAAACTCAGTTTATATCAGAGAATAATATTGCATTGGTCTGAACCACTCAAGAGCCATATTAGGAATTTCAGTTCCGGGGTGTGGGGCTGGTCTGGCAACCCCCCTCAAAGGGGTTATGTCAAGTATATCATAATGTATCAAATCTGGAGCCAAAAATTAATTTCTTTCATGTTTTGACAATAAAAGAGGACATTTTGGGCTCATTTGGAGCATTACATCTCTGAACAGAAATTCTATAACCCAAATAGGGCTGTTAAAATGGTCGAAAAAAGATGTAAATCAGCCCAAATGAGTACCAAATGTTGGTCTATAATCCTGAAATTTGGCCAGAATATAGTCTGTAACTAGCTAAATCTGACTGCACAGGTTTTAGAATTACATCTGATATAGCAGTGACTCCTGGTGTGGTATTTGGACCCCAGCAGGCCTGTAATACGCCTGCTGGGGGGTGCATTAAGATATACTCATATCTTGCCCAGTAAGGCAGAAGTAAGGCTATAAACCATATTTTTTGTGAGTGTGGGAGCCACTAAGAGAGAATTAAGTAGTGTATTCCTTAAGAAATACACAACAAGCTCAAACTGCATGTCTTGGGAGTGCATGTAGCGAGGGTACCACTAAATGGCAAATCAGTCAAAAACACCCCTTAAAGTTGCTGTATCTGGCTCAAATTTTCACAAAAAACTCAGTTTATATCAGAGAATAATATTGCATTGGTCTGAACCACTCAAGAGCCATATTAGGAATTTCAGTTCCGGGGTGTGGGGCTGGTCTGGCAACCCCCCTCAAAGGGGTTATGTCAAGTATATCATAATGTATCAAATCTGGAGCCAAAAATTAATTTCTTTCATGTTTTGACAATAAAAGAGGACATTTTGGGCTCATTTGGAGCATTACATCTCTGAACAGAAATTCTATAACCCAAATAGGGCTGTTAAAATGGTCGAAAAAAGATGTAAATCAGCCCAAATGAGTACCAAATGTTGGTCTATAATCCTGAAATTTGGCCAGAATATAGTCTGTAACTAGCTAAATCTGACTGCACAGGTTTTAGAATTACATCTGATATAGCAGTGACTCCTGGTGTGGTATTTGGACCCCAGCAGGCCTGTAATACGCCTGCTGGGGGGTGCATTAAGATATACTCATATCTTGCCCAGTAAGGCAGAAGTAAGGCTATAAACCATATTTTTTGTGAGTGTGGGAGCCACTAAGAGAGAATTAAGTAGTGTATTCCTTAAGAAATACACAACAAGCTCAAACTGCATGTCTTGGGAGTGCATGTAGCGAGGGTACCACTAAATGGCAAATCAGTCAAAAACACCCCTTAAAGTTGCTGTATCTGGCTCAAATTTTCACAAAAAACTCAGTTTATATCAGAGAATAATATTGCATTGGTCTGAACCACTCAAGAGCCATATTAGGAATTTCAGTTCCGGGGTGTGGGGCTGGTCTGGCAACCCCCCTCAAAGGGGTTATGTCAAGTATATCATAATGTATCAAATCTGGAGCCAAAAATTAATTTCTTTCATGTTTTGACAATAAAAGAGGACATTTTGGGCTCATTTGGAGCATTACATCTCTGAACAGAAATTCTATAACCCAAATAGGGCTGTTAAAATGGTCGAAAAAAGATGTAAATCAGCCCAAATGAGTACCAAATGTTGGTCTATAATCCTGAAATTTGGCCAGAATATAGTCTGTAACTAGCTAAATCTGACTGCACAGGTTTTAGAATTACATCTGATATAGCAGTGACTCCTGGTGTGGTATTTGGACCCCAGCAGGCCTGTAATACGCCTGCTGGGGGGTGCATTAAGATATACTCATATCTTGCCCAGTAAGGCAGAAGTAAGGCTATAAACCATATTTTTTGTGAGTGTGGGAGCCACTAAGAGAGAATTAAGTAGTGTATTCCTTAAGAAATACACAACAAGCTCAAACTGCATGTCTTGGGAGTGCATGTAGCGAGGGTACCACTAAATGGCAAATCAGTCAAAAACACCCCTTAAAGTTGCTGTATCTGGCTCAAATTTTCACAAAAAACTCAGTTTATATCAGAGAATAATATTGCATTGGTCTGAACCACTCAAGAGCCATATTAGGAATTTCAGTTCCGGGGTGTGGGGCTGGTCTGGCAACCCCCCTCAAAGGGGTTATGTCAAGTATATCATAATGTATCAAATCTGGAGCCAAAAATTAATTTCTTTCATGTTTTGACAATAAAAGAGGACATTTTGGGCTCATTTGGAGCATTACATCTCTGAACAGAAATTCTATAACCCAAATAGGGCTGTTAAAATGGTCGAAAAAAGATGTAAATCAGCCCAAATGAGTACCAAATGTTGGTCTATAATCCTGAAATTTGGCCAGAATATAGTCTGTAACTAGCTAAATCTGACTGCACAGGTTTTAGAATTACATCTGATATAGCAGTGACTCCTGGTGTGGTATTTGGACCCCAGCAGGCCTGTAATACGCCTGCTGGGGGGTGCATTAAGATATACTCATATCTTGCCCAGTAAGGCAGAAGTAAGGCTATAAACCATATTTTTTGTGAGTGTGGGAGCCACTAAGAGAGAATTAAGTAGTGTATTCCTTAAGAAATACACAACAAGCTCAAACTGCATGTCTTGGGAGTGCATGTAGCGAGGGTACCACTAAATGGCAAATCAGTCAAAAACACCCCTTAAAGTTGCTGTATCTGGCTCAAATTTTCACAAAAAACTCAGTTTATATCAGAGAATAATATTGCATTGGTCTGAACCACTCAAGAGCCATATTAGGAATTTCAGTTCCGGGGTGTGGGGCTGGTCTGGCAACCCCCCTCAAAGGGGTTATGTCAAGTATATCATAATGTATCAAATCTGGAGCCAAAAATTAATTTCTTTCATGTTTTGACAATAAAAGAGGACATTTTGGGCTCATTTGGAGCATTACATCTCTGAACAGAAATTCTATAACCCAAATAGGGCTGTTAAAATGGTCGAAAAAAGATGTAAATCAGCCCAAATGAGTACCAAATGTTGGTCTATAATCCTGAAATTTGGCCAGAATATAGTCTGTAACTAGCTAAATCTGACTGCACAGGTTTTAGAATTACATCTGATATAGCAGTGACTCCTGGTGTGGTATTTGGACCCCAGCAGGCCTGTAATACGCCTGCTGGGGGGTGCATTAAGATATACTCATATCTTGCCCAGTAAGGCAGAAGTAAGGCTATAAACCATATTTTTTGTGAGTGTGGGAGCCACTAAGAGAGAATTAAGTAGTGTATTCCTTAAGAAATACACAACAAGCTCAAACTGCATGTCTTGGGAGTGCATGTAGCGAGGGTACCACTAAATGGCAAATCAGTCAAAAACACCCCTTAAAGTTGCTGTATCTGGCTCAAATTTTCACAAAAAACTCAGTTTATATCAGAGAATAATATTGCATTGGTCTGAACCACTCAAGAGCCATATTAGGAATTTCAGTTCCGGGGTGTGGGGCTGGTCTGGCAACCCCCCTCAAAGGGGTTATGTCAAGTATATCATAATGTATCAAATCTGGAGCCAAAAATTAATTTCTTTCATGTTTTGACAATAAAAGAGGACATTTTGGGCTCATTTGGAGCATTACATCTCTGAACAGAAATTCTATAACCCAAATAGGGCTGTTAAAATGGTCGAAAAAAGATGTAAATCAGCCCAAATGAGTACCAAATGTTGGTCTATAATCCTGAAATTTGGCCAGAATATAGTCTGTAACTAGCTAAATCTGACTGCACAGGTTTTAGAATTACATCTGATATAGCAGTGACTCCTGGTGTGGTATTTGGACCCCAGCAGGCCTGTAATACGCCTGCTGGGGGTGCATTAAGATATACTCATATCTTGCCCAGTAAGGCAGAAGTAAGGCTATAAACCATATTTTTTGTGAGTGTGGGAGCCACTAAGAGAGAATTAAGTAGTGTATTCCTTAAGAAATACACAACAAGCTCAAACTGCATGTCTTGGGAGTGCATGTAGCGAGGGTAACACTAAATGGCAAATCAGTCAAAAACACCCCTTAAAGTTGCTGTATCTGGCTCAAATTTTCACAAAAAACTCAGTTTATATCAGAGAATAATATTGCATTGGTCTGAACCACTCAAGAGCCATATTAGGAATTTCAGTTCCGGGGTGTGGGGCTGGTCTGGCAACCCCCCTCAAAGGGGTTATGTCAAGTATATCATAATGTATCAAATCTGGAGCCAAAAATTAATTTCTTTCATGTTTTGACAATAAAAGAGGACATTTTGGGCTCATTTGGAGCATTACATCTCTGAACAGAAATTCTATAACCCAAATAGGGCTGTTAAAATGGTCGAAAAAAGATGTAAATCAGCCCAAATGAGTACCAAATGTTGGTCTATAATCCTGAAATTTGGCCAGAATATAGTCTGTAACTAGCTAAATCTGACTGCACAGGTTTTAGAATTACATCTGATATAGCAGTGACTCCTGGTGTGGTATTTGGACCCCAGCAGGCCTGTAATACGCCTGCTGGGGGGTGCATTAAGATATACTCATATCTTGCCCAGTAAGGCAGAAGTAAGGCTATAAACCATATTTTTTGTGAGTGTGGGAGCCACTAAGAGAGAATTAAGTAGTGTATTCCTTAAGAAATACACAACAAGCTCAAACTGCATGTCTTGGGAGTGCATGTAGCGAGGGTACCACTAAATGGCAAATCAGTCAAAAACACCCCTTAAAGTTGCTGTATCTGGCTCAAATTTTCACAAAAAACTCAGTTTATATCAGAGAATAATATTGCATTGGTCTGAACCACTCAAGAGCCATATTAGGAATTTCAGTTCCGGGGTGTGGGGCTGGTCTGGCAACCCCCCTCAAAGGGGTTATGTCAAGTATATCATAATGTATCAAATCTGGAGCCAAAAATTAATTTCTTTCATGTTTTGACAATAAAAGAGGACATTTTGGGCTCATTTGGAGCATTACATCTCTGAACAGAAATTCTATAACCCAAATAGGGCTGTTAAAATGGTCGAAAAAAGATGTAAATCAGCCCAAATGAGTACCAAATGTTGGTCTATAATCCTGAAATTTGGCCAGAATATAGTCTGTAACTAGCTAAATCTGACTGCACAGGTTTTAGAATTACATCTGATATAGCAGTGACTCCTGGTGTGGTATTTGGACCCCAGCAGGCCTGTAATACGCCTGCTGGGGGGTGCATTAAGATATACTCATATCTTGCCCAGTAAGGCAGAAGTAAGGCTATAAACCATATTTTTTGTGAGTGTGGGAGCCACTAAGAGAGAATTAAGTAGTGTATTCCTTAAGAAATACACAACAAGCTCAAACTGCATGTCTTGGGAGTGCATGTAGCGAGGGTAACACTAAATGGCAAATCAGTCAAAAACACCCCTTAAAGTTGCTGTATCTGGCTCAAATTTTCACAAAAAACTCAGTTTATATCAGAGAATAATATTGCATTGGTCTGAACCACTCAAGAGCCATATTAGGAATTTCAGTTCCGGGGTGTGGGGCTGGTCTGGCAACCCCCCTCAAAGGGGTTATGTCAAGTATATCATAATGTATCAAATCTGGAGCCAAAAATTAATTTCTTTCATGTTTTGACAATAAAAGAGGACATTTTGGGCTCATTTGGAGCATTACATCTCTGAACAGAAATTCTATAACCCAAATAGGGCTGTTAAAATGGTCGAAAAAAGATGTAAATCAGCCCAAATGAGTACCAAATGTTGGTCTATAATCCTGAAATTTGGCCAGAATATAGTCTGTAACTAGCTAAATCTGACTGCACAGGTTTTAGAATTACATCTGATATAGCAGTGACTCCTGGTGTGGTATTTGGACCCCAGCAGGCCTGTAATACGCCTGCTGGGGGGTGCATTAAGATATACTCATATCTTGCCCAGTAAGGCAGAAGTAAGGCTATAAACCATATTTTTTGTGAGTGTGGGAGCCACTAAGAGAGAATTAAGTAGTGTATTCCTTAAGAAATACACAACAAGCTCAAACTGCATGTCTTGGGAGTGCATGTAGCGAGGGTACCACTAAATGGCAAATCAGTCAAAAACACCCCTTAAAGTTGCTGTATCTGGCTCAAATTTTCACAAAAAACTCAGTTTATATCAGAGAATAATATTGCATTGGTCTGAACCACTCAAGAGCCATATTAGGAATTTCAGTTCCGGGGTGTGGGGCTGGTCTGGCAACCCCCCTCAAAGGGGTTATGTCAAGTATATCATAATGTATCAAATCTGGAGCCAAAAGTTAATTTCTTTCATGTTTTGACAATAAAAGAGGACATTTTGGGCTCATTTGGAGCATTACATCTCTGAACAGAAATTCTATAACCCAAATAGGGCTGTTAAAATGGTCGAAAAAAGATGTAAATCAGCCCAAATGAGTACCAAATGTTGGTCTATAATCCTGAAATTTGGCCAGAATATAGTCTGTAACTAGCTAAATCTGACTGCACAGGTTTTAGAATTACATCTGATATAGCAGTGACTCCTGGTGTGGTATTTGGACCCCAGCAGGCCTGTAATACGCCTGCTGGGGGGTGCATTAAGATATACTCATATCTTGCCCAGTAAGGCAGAAGTAAGGCTATAAACCATATTTTTTGTGAGTGTGGGAGCCACTAAGAGAGAATTAAGTAGTGTATTCCTTAAGAAATACACAACAAGCTCAAACTGCATGTCTTGGGAGTGCATGTAGCGAGGGTACCACTAAATGGCAAATCAGTCAAAAACACCCCTTAAAGTTGCTGTATCTGGCTCAAATTTTCACAAAAAACTCAGTTTATATCAGAGAATAATATTGCATTGGTCTGAACCACTCAAGAGCCATATTAGGAATTTCAGTTCCGGGGTGTGGGGCTGGTCTGGCAACCCCCCTCAAAGGGGTTATGTCAAGTATATCATAATGTATCAAATCTGGAGCCAAAAATTAATTTCTTTCATGTTTTGACAATAAAAGAGGACATTTTGGGCTCATTTGGAGCATTACATCTCTGAACAGAAATTCTATAACCCAAATAGGGCTGTTAAAATGGTCGAAAAAAGATGTAAATCAGCCCAAATGAGTACCAAATGTTGGTCTATAATCCTGAAATTTGGCCAGAATATAGTCTGTAACTAGCTAAATCTGACTGCACAGGTTTTAGAATTACATCTGATATAGCAGTGACTCCTGGTGTGGTATTTGGACCCCAGCAGGCCTGTAATACGCCTGCTGGGGGGTGCATTAAGATATACTCATATCTTGCCCAGTAAGGCAGAAGTAAGGCTATAAACCATATTTTTTGTGAGTGTGGGAGCCACTAAGAGAGAATTAAGTAGTGTATTCCTTAAGAAATACACAACAAGCTCAAACTGCATGTCTTGGGAGTGCATGTAGCGAGGGTACCACTAAATGGCAAATCAGTCAAAAACACCCCTTAAAGTTGCTGTATCTGGCTCAAATTTTCACAAAAAACTCAGTTTATATCAGAGAATAATATTGCATTGGTCTGAACCACTCAAGAGCCATATTAGGAATTTCAGTTCCGGGGTGTGGGGCTGGTCTGGCAACCCCCCTCAAAGGGGTTATGTCAAGTATATCATAATGTATCAAATCTGGAGCCAAAAATTAATTTCTTTCATGTTTTGACAATAAAAGAGGACATTTTGGGCTCATTTGGAGCATTACATCTCTGAACAGAAATTCTATAACCCAAATAGGGCTGTTAAAATGGTCGAAAAAAGATGTAAATCAGCCCAAATGAGTACCAAATGTTGGTCTATAATCCTGAAATTTGGCCAGAATATAGTCTGTAACTAGCTAAATCTGACTGCACAGGTTTTAGAATTACATCTGATATAGCAGTGACTCCTGGTGTGGTATTTGGACCCCAGCAGGCCTGTAATACGCCTGCTGGGGGGTGCATTAAGATATACTCATATCTTGCCCAGTAAGGCAGAAGTAAGGCTATAAACCATATTTTTTGTGAGTGTGGGAGCCACTAAGAGAGAATTAAGTAGTGTATTCCTTAAGAAATACACAACAAGCTCAAACTGCATGTCTTGGGAGTGCATGTAGCGAGGGTACCACTAAATGGCAAATCAGTCAAAAACACCCCTTAAAGTTGCTGTATCTGGCTCAAATTTTCACAAAAAACTCAGTTTATATCAGAGAATAATATTGCATTGGTCTGAACCACTCAAGAGCCATATTAGGAATTTCAGTTCCGGGGTGTGGGGCTGGTCTGGCAACCCCCCTCAAAGGGGTTATGTCAAGTATATCATAATGTATCAAATCTGGAGCCAAAAATTAATTTCTTTCATGTTTTGACAATAAAAGAGGACATTTTGGGCTCATTTGGAGCATTACATCTCTGAACAGAAATTCTATAACCCAAATAGGGCTGTTAAAATGGTCGAAAAAAGATGTAAATCAGCCCAAATGAGTACCAAATGTTGGTCTATAATCCTGAAATTTGGCCAGAATATAGTCTGTAACTAGCTAAATCTGACTGCACAGGTTTTAGAATTACATCTGATATAGCAGTGACTCCTGGTGTGGTATTTGGACCCCAGCAGGCCTGTAATACGCCTGCTGGGGGGTGCATTAAGATATACTCATATCTTGCCCAGTAAGGCAGAAGTAAGGCTATAAACCATATTTTTTGTGAGTGTGGGAGCCACTAAGAGAGAATTAAGTAGTGTATTCCTTAAGAAATACACAACAAGCTCAAACTGCATGTCTTGGGAGTGCATGTAGCGAGGGTACCACTAAATGGCAAATCAGTCAAAAACACCCCTTAAAGTTGCTGTATCTGGCTCAAATTTTCACAAAAAACTCAGTTTATATCAGAGAATAATATTGCATTGGTCTGAACCACTCAAGAGCCATATTAGGAATTTCAGTTCCGGGGTGTGGGGCTGGTCTGGCAACCCCCCTCAAAGGGGTTATGTCAAGTATATCATAATGTATCAAATCTGGAGCCAAAAATTAATTTCTTTCATGTTTTGACAATAAAAGAGGACATTTTGGGCTCATTTGGAGCATTACATCTCTGAACAGAAATTCTATAACCCAAATAGGGCTGTTAAAATGGTCGAAAAAAGATGTAAATCAGCCCAAATGAGTACCAAATGTTGGTCTATAATCCTGAAATTTGGCCAGAATATAGTCTGTAACTAGCTAAATCTGACTGCACAGGTTTTAGAATTACATCTGATATAGCAGTGACTCCTGGTGTGGTATTTGGACCCCAGCAGGCCTGTAATACGCCTGCTGGGGGGTGCATTAAGATATACTCATATCTTGCCCAGTAAGGCAGAAGTAAGGCTATAAACCATATTTTTTGTGAGTGTGGGAGCCACTAAGAGAGAATTAAGTAGTGTATTCCTTAAGAAATACACAACAAGCTCAAACTGCATGTCTTGGGAGTGCATGTAGCGAGGGTACCACTAAATGGCAAATCAGTCAAAAACACCCCTTAAAGTTGCTGTATCTGGCTCAAATTTTCACAAAAAACTCAGTTTATATCAGAGAATAATATTGCATTGGTCTGAACCACTCAAGAGCCATATTAGGAATTTCAGTTCCGGGGTGTGGGGCTGGTCTGGCAACCCCCCTCAAAGGGGTTATGTCAAGTATATCATAATGTATCAAATCTGGAGCCAAAAATTAATTTCTTTCATGTTTTGACAATAAAAGAGGACATTTTGGGCTCATTTGGAGCATTACATCTCTGAACAGAAATTCTATAACCCAAATAGGGCTGTTAAAATGGTCGAAAAAAGATGTAAATCAGCCCAAATGAGTACCAAATGTTGGTCTATAATCCTGAAATTTGGCCAGAATATAGTCTGTAACTAGCTAAATCTGACTGCACAGGTTTTAGAATTACATCTGATATAGCAGTGACTCCTGGTGTGGTATTTGGACCCCAGCAGGCCTGTAATACGCCTGCTGGGGGGTGCATTAAGATATACTCATATCTTGCCCAGTAAGGCAGAAGTAAGGCTATAAACCATATTTTTTGTGAGTGTGGGAGCCACTAAGAGAGAATTAAGTAGTGTATTCCTTAAGAAATACACAACAAGCTCAAACTGCATGTCTTGGGAGTGCATGTAGCGAGGGTACCACTAAATGGCAAATCAGTCAAAAACACCCCTTAAAGTTGCTGTATCTGGCTCAAATTTTCACAAAAAACTCAGTTTATATCAGAGAATAATATTGCATTGGTCTGAACCACTCAAGAGCCATATTAGGAATTTCAGTTCCGGGGTGTGGGGCTGGTCTGGCAACCCCCCTCAAAGGGGTTATGTCAAGTATATCATAATGTATCAAATCTGGAGCCAAAAATTAATTTCTTTCATGTTTTGACAATAAAAGAGGACATTTTGGGCTCATTTGGAGCATTACATCTCTGAACAGAAATTCTATAACCCAAATAGGGCTGTTAAAATGGTCGAAAAAAGATGTAAATCAGCCCAAATGAGTACCAAATGTTGGTCTATAATCCTGAAATTTGGCCAGAATATAGTCTGTAACTAGCTAAATCTGACTGCACAGGTTTTAGAATTACATCTGATATAGCAGTGACTCCTGGTGTGGTATTTGGACCCCAGCAGGCCTGTAATACGCCTGCTGGGGGGTGCATTAAGATATACTCATATCTTGCCCAGTAAGGCAGAAGTAAGGCTATAAACCATATTTTTTGTGAGTGTGGGAGCCACTAAGAGAGAATTAAGTAGTGTATTCCTTAAGAAATACACAACAAGCTCAAACTGCATGTCTTGGGAGTGCATGTAGCGAGGGTACCACTAAATGGCAAATCAGTCAAAAACACCCCTTAAAGTTGCTGTATCTGGCTCAAATTTTCACAAAAAACTCAGTTTATATCAGAGAATAATATTGCATTGGTCTGAACCACTCAAGAGCCATATTAGGAATTTCAGTTCCGGGGTGTGGGGCTGGTCTGGCAACCCCCCTCAAAGGGGTTATGTCAAGTATATCATAATGTATCAAATCTGGAGCCAAAAATTAATTTCTTTCATGTTTTGACAATAAAAGAGGACATTTTGGGCTCATTTGGAGCATTACATCTCTGAACAGAAATTCTATAACCCAAATAGGGCTGTTAAAATGGTCGAAAAAAGATGTAAATCAGCCCAAATGAGTACCAAATGTTGGTCTATAATCCTGAAATTTGGCCAGAATATAGTCTGTAACTAGCTAAATCTGACTGCACAGGTTTTAGAATTACATCTGATATAGCAGTGACTCCTGGTGTGGTATTTGGACCCCAGCAGGCCTGTAATACGCCTGCTGGGGGGTGCATTAAGATATACTCATATCTTGCCCAGTAAGGCAGAACTAAGGCTATAAACCATATTTTTTGTGAGTGTGGGAGCCACTAAGAGAGAATTAAGTAGTGTATTCCTTAAGAAATACACAACAAGCTCAAACTGCATGTCTTGGGAGTGCATGTAGCGAGGGTACCACTAAATGGCAAATCAGTCAAAAACACCCCTTAAAGTTGCTGTATCTGGCTCAAATTTTCACAAAAAACTCAGTTTATATCAGAGAATAATATTGCATTGGTCTGAACCACTCAAGAGCCATATTAGGAATTTCAGTTCCGGGGTGTGGGGCTGGTCTGGCAACCCCCCTCAAAGGGGTTATGTCAAGTATATCATAATGTATCAAATCTGGAGCCAAAAATTAATTTCTTTCATGTTTTGACAATAAAAGAGGACATTTTGGGCTCATTTGGAGCATTACATCTCTGAACAGAAATTCTATAACCCAAATAGGGCTGTTAAAATGGTCGAAAAAAGATGTAAATCAGCCCAAATGAGTACCAAATGTTGGTCTATAATCCTGAAATTTGGCCAGAATATAGTCTGTAACTAGCTAAATCTGACTGCACAGGTTTTAGAATTACATCTGATATAGCAGTGACTCCTGGTGTGGTATTTGGACCCCAGCAGGCCTGTAATACGCCTGCTGGGGGGTGCATTAAGATATACTCATATCTTGCCCAGTAAGGCAGAAGTAAGGCTATAAACCATATTTTTTGTGAGTGTGGGAGCCACTAAGAGAGAATTAAGTAGTGTATTCCTTAAGAAATACACAACAAGCTCAAACTGCATGTCTTGGGAGTGCATGTAGCGAGGGTACCACTAAATGGCAAATCAGTCAAAAACACCCCTTAAAGTTGCTGTATCTGGCTCAAATTTTCACAAAAAACTCAGTTTATATCAGAGAATAATATTGCATTGGTCTGAACCACTCAAGAGCCATATTAGGAATTTCAGTTCCGGGGTGTGGGGCTGGTCTGGCAACCCCCCTCAAAGGGGTTATGTCAAGTATATCATAATGTATCAAATCTGGAGCCAAAAATTAATTTCTTTCATGTTTTGACAATAAAAGAGGACATTTTGGGCTCATTTGGAGCATTACATCTCTGAACAGAAATTCTATAACCCAAATAGGGCTGTTAAAATGGTCGAAAAAAGATGTAAATCAGCCCAAATGAGTACCAAATGTTGGTCTATAATCCTGAAATTTGGCCAGAATATAGTCTGTAACTAGCTAAATCTGACTGCACAGGTTTTAGAATTACATCTGATATAGCAGTGACTCCTGGTGTGGTATTTGGACCCCAGCAGGCCTGTAATACGCCTGCTGGGGGGTGCATTAAGATATACTCATATCTTGCCCAGTAAGGCAGAAGTAAGGCTATAAACCATATTTTTTGTGAGTGTGGGAGCCACTAAGAGAGAATTAAGTAGTGTATTCCTTAAGAAATACACAACAAGCTCAAACTGCATGTCTTGGGAGTGCATGTAGCGAGGGTACCACTAAATGGCAAATCAGTCAAAAACACCCCTTAAAGTTGCTGTATCTGGCTCAAATTTTCACAAAAAACTCAGTTTATATCAGAGAATAATATTGCATTGGTCTGAACCACTCAAGAGCCATATTAGGAATTTCAGTTCCGGGGTGTGGGGCTGGTCTGGCAACCCCCCTCAAAGGGGTTATGTCAAGTATATCATAATGTATCAAATCTGGAGCCAAAAATTAATTTCTTTCATGTTTTGACAATAAAAGAGGACATTTTGGGCTCATTTGGAGCATTACATCTCTGAACAGAAATTCTATAACCCAAATAGGGCTGTTAAAATGGTCGAAAAAAGATGTAAATCAGCCCAAATGAGTACCAAATGTTGGTCTATAATCCTGAAATTTGGCCAGAATATAGTCTGTAACTAGCTAAATCTGACTGCACAGGTTTTAGAATTACATCTGATATAGCAGTGACTCCTGGTGTGGTATTTGGACCCCAGCAGGCCTGTAATACGCCTGCTGGGGGGTGCATTAAGATATACTCATATCTTGCCCAGTAAGGCAGAAGTAAGGCTATAAACCATATTTTTTGTGAGTGTGGGAGCCACTAAGAGAGAATTAAGTAGTGTATTCCTTAAGAAATACACAACAAGCTCAAACTGCATGTCTTGGGAGTGCATGTAGCGAGGGTACCACTAAATGGCAAATCAGTCAAAAACACCCCTTAAAGTTGCTGTATCTGGCTCAAATTTTCACAAAAAACTCAGTTTATATCAGAGAATAATATTGCATTGGTCTGAACCACTCAAGAGCCATATTAGGAATTTCAGTTCCGGGGTGTGGGGCTGGTCTGGCAACCCCCCTCAAAGGGGTTATGTCAAGTATATCATAATGTATCAAATCTGGAGCCAAAAATTAATTTCTTTCATGTTTTGACAATAAAAGAGGACATTTTGGGCTCATTTGGAGCATTACATCTCTGAACAGAAATTCTATAACCCAAATAGGGCTGTTAAAATGGTCGAAAAAAGATGTAAATCAGCCCAAATGAGTACCAAATGTTGGTCTATAATCCTGAAATTTGGCCAGAATATAGTCTGTAACTAGCTAAATCTGACTGCACAGGTTTTAGAATTACATCTGATATAGCAGTGACTCCTGGTGTGGTATTTGGACCCCAGCAGGCCTGTAATACGCCTGCTGGGGGGTGCATTAAGATATACTCATATCTTGCCCAGTAAGGCAGAAGTAAGGCTATAAACCATATTTTTTGTGAGTGTGGGAGCCACTAAGAGAGAATTAAGTAGTGTATTCCTTAAGAAATACACAACAAGCTCAAACTGCATGTCTTGGGAGTGCATGTAGCGAGGGTACCACTAAATGGCAAATCAGTCAAAAACACCCCTTAAAGTTGCTGTATCTGGCTCAAATTTTCACAAAAAACTCAGTTTATATCAGAGAATAATATTGCATTGGTCTGAACCACTCAAGAGCCATATTAGGAATTTCAGTTCCGGGGTGTGGGGCTGGTCTGGCAACCCCCCTCAAAGGGGTTATGTCAAGTATATCATAATGTATCAAATCTGGAGCCAAAAATTAATTTCTTTCATGTTTTGACAATAAAAGAGGACATTTTGGGCTCATTTGGAGCATTACATCTCTGAACAGAAATTCTATAACCCAAATAGGGCTGTTAAAATGGTCGAAAAAAGATGTAAATCAGCCCAAATGAGTACCAAATGTTGGTCTATAATCCTGAAATTTGGCCAGAATATAGTCTGTAACTAGCTAAATCTGACTGCACAGGTTTTAGAATTACATCTGATATAGCAGTGACTCCTGGTGTGGTATTTGGACCCCAGCAGGCCTGTAATACGCCTGCTGGGGGGTGCATTAAGATATACTCATATCTTGCCCAGTAAGGCAGAAGTAAGGCTATAAACCATATTTTTTGTGAGTGTGGGAGCCACTAAGAGAGAATTAAGTAGTGTATTCCTTAAGAAATACACAACAAGCTCAAACTGCATGTCTTGGGAGTGCATGTAGCGAGGGTACCACTAAATGGCAAATCAGTCAAAAACACCCCTTAAAGTTGCTGTATCTGGCTCAAATTTTCACAAAAAACTCAGTTTATATCAGAGAATAATATTGCATTGGTCTGAACCACTCAAGAGCCATATTAGGAATTTCAGTTCCGGGGTGTGGGGCTGGTCTGGCAACCCCCCTCAAAGGGGTTATGTCAAGTATATCATAATGTATCAAATCTGGAGCCAAAAATTAATTTCTTTCATGTTTTGACAATAAAAGAGGACATTTTGGGCTCATTTGGAGCATTACATCTCTGAACAGAAATTCTATAACCCAAATAGGGCTGTTAAAATGGTCGAAAAAAGATGTAAATCAGCCCAAATGAGTACCAAATGTTGGTCTATAATCCTGAAATTTGGCCAGAATATAGTCTGTAACTAGCTAAATCTGACTGCACAGGTTTTAGAATTACATCTGATATAGCAGTGACTCCTGGTGTGGTATTTGGACCCCAGCAGGCCTGTAATACGCCTGCTGGGGGGTGCATTAAGATATACTCATATCTTGCCCAGTAAGGCAGAAGTAAGGCTATAAACCATATTTTTTGTGAGTGTGGGAGCCACTAAGAGAGAATTAAGTAGTGTATTCCTTAAGAAATACACAACAAGCTCAAACTGCATGTCTTGGGAGTGCATGTAGCGAGGGTACCACTAAATGGCAAATCAGTCAAAAACACCCCTTAAAGTTGCTGTATCTGGCTCAAATTTTCACAAAAAACTCAGTTTATATCAGAGAATAATATTGCATTGGTCTGAACCACTCAAGAGCCATATTAGGAATTTCAGTTCCGGGGTGTGGGGCTGGTCTGGCAACCCCCCTCAAAGGGGTTATGTCAAGTATATCATAATGTATCAAATCTGGAGCCAAAAATTAATTTCTTTCATGTTTTGACAATAAAAGAGGACATTTTGGGCTCATTTGGAGCATTACATCTCTGAACAGAAATTCTATAACCCAAATAGGGCTGTTAAAATGGTCGAAAAAAGATGTAAATCAGCCCAAATGAGTACCAAATGTTGGTCTATAATCCTGAAATTTGGCCAGAATATAGTCTGTAACTAGCTAAATCTGACTGCACAGGTTTTAGAATTACATCTGATATAGCAGTGACTCCTGGTGTGGTATTTGGACCCCAGCAGGCCTGTAATACGCCTGCTGGGGGGTGCATTAAGATATACTCATATCTTGCCCAGTAAGGCAGAAGTAAGGCTATAAACCATATTTTTTGTGAGTGTGGGAGCCACTAAGAGAGAATTAAGTAGTGTATTCCTTAAGAAATACACAACAAGCTCAAACTGCATGTCTTGGGAGTGCATGTAGCGAGGGTACCACTAAATGGCAAATCAGTCAAAAACACCCCTTAAAGTTGCTGTATCTGGCTCAAATTTTCACAAAAAACTCAGTTTATATCAGAGAATAATATTGCATTGGTCTGAACCACTCAAGAGCCATATTAGGAATTTCAGTTCCGGGGTGTGGGGCTGGTCTGGCAACCCCCCTCAAAGGGGTTATGTCAAGTATATCATAATGTATCAAATCTGGAGCCAAAAATTAATTTCTTTCATGTTTTGACAATAAAAGAGGACATTTTGGGCTCATTTGGAGCATTACATCTCTGAACAGAAATTCTATAACCCAAATAGGGCTGTTAAAATGGTCGAAAAAAGATGTAAATCAGCCCAAATGAGTACCAAATGTTGGTCTATAATCCTGAAATTTGGCCAGAATATAGTCTGTAACTAGCTAAATCTGACTGCACAGGTTTTAGAATTACATCTGATATAGCAGTGACTCCTGGTGTGGTATTTGGACCCCAGCAGGCCTGTAATACGCCTGCTGGGGGGTGCATTAAGATATACTCATATCTTGCCCAGTAAGGCAGAAGTAAGGCTATAAACCATATTTTTTGTGAGTGTGGGAGCCACTAAGAGAGAATTAAGTAGTGTATTCCTTAAGAAATACACAACAAGCTCAAACTGCATGTCTTGGGAGTGCATGTAGCGAGGGTACCACTAAATGGCAAATCAGTCAAAAACACCCCTTAAAGTTGCTGTATCTGGCTCAAATTTTCACAAAAAACTCAGTTTATATCAGAGAATAATATTGCATTGGTCTGAACCACTCAAGAGCCATATTAGGAATTTCAGTTCCGGGGTGTGGGGCTGGTCTGGCAACCCCCCTCAAAGGGGTTATGTCAAGTATATCATAATGTATCAAATCTGGAGCCAAAAATTAATTTCTTTCATGTTTTGACAATAAAAGAGGACATTTTGGGCTCATTTGGAGCATTACATCTCTGAACAGAAATTCTATAACCCAAATAGGGCTGTTAAAATGGTCGAAAAAAGATGTAAATCAGCCCAAATGAGTACCAAATGTTGGTCTATAATCCTGAAATTTGGCCAGAATATAGTCTGTAACTAGCTAAATCTGACTGCACAGGTTTTAGAATTACATCTGATATAGCAGTGACTCCTGGTGTGGTATTTGGACCCCAGCAGGCCTGTAATACGCCTGCTGGGGGGTGCATTAAGATATACTCATATCTTGCCCAGTAAGGCAGAAGTAAGGCTATAAACCATATTTTTTGTGAGTGTGGGAGCCACTAAGAGAGAATTAAGTAGTGTATTCCTTAAGAAATACACAACAAGCTCAAACTGCATGTCTTGGGAGTGCATGTAGCGAGGGTACCACTAAATGGCAAATCAGTCAAAAACACCCCTTAAAGTTGCTGTATCTGGCTCAAATTTTCACAAAAAACTCAGTTTATATCAGAGAATAATATTGCATTGGTCTGAACCACTCAAGAGCCATATTAGGAATTTCAGTTCCGGGGTGTGGGGCTGGTCTGGCAACCCCCCTCAAAGGGGTTATGTCAAGTATATCATAATGTATCAAATCTGGAGCCAAAAATTAATTTCTTTCATGTTTTGACAATAAAAGAGGACATTTTGGGCTCATTTGGAGCATTACATCTCTGAACAGAAATTCTATAACCCAAATAGGGCTGTTAAAATGGTCGAAAAAAGATGTAAATCAGCCCAAATGAGTACCAAATGTTGGTCTATAATCCTGAAATTTGGCCAGAATATAGTCTGTAACTAGCTAAATCTGACTGCACAGGTTTTAGAATTACATCTGATATAGCAGTGACTCCTGGTGTGGTATTTGGACCCCAGCAGGCCTGTAATACGCCTGCTGGGGGGTGCATTAAGATATACTCATATCTTGCCCAGTAAGGCAGAACTAAGGCTATAAACCATATTTTTTGTGAGTGTGGGAGCCACTAAGAGAGAATTAAGTAGTGTATTCCTTAAGAAATACACAACAAGCTCAAACTGCATGTCTTGGGAGTGCATGTAGCGAGGGTACCACTAAATGGCAAATCAGTCAAAAACACCCCTTAAAGTTGCTGTATCTGGCTCAAATTTTCACAAAAAACTCAGTTTATATCAGAGAATAATATTGCATTGGTCTGAACCACTCAAGAGCCATATTAGGAATTTCAGTTCCGGGGTGTGGGGCTGGTCTGGCAACCCCCCTCAAAGGGGTTATGTCAAGTATATCATAATGTATCAAATCTGGAGCCAAAAATTAATTTCTTTCATGTTTTGACAATAAAAGAGGACATTTTGGGCTCATTTGGAGCATTACATCTCTGAACAGAAATTCTATAACCCAAATAGGGCTGTTAAAATGGTCGAAAAAAGATGTAAATCAGCCCAAATGAGTACCAAATGTTGGTCTATAATCCTGAAATTTGGCCAGAATATAGTCTGTAACTAGCTAAATCTGACTGCACAGGTTTTAGAATTACATCTGATATAGCAGTGACTCCTGGTGTGGTATTTGGACCCCAGCAGGCCTGTAATACGCCTGCTGGGGGGTGCATTAAGATATACTCATATCTTGCCCAGTAAGGCAGAAGTAAGGCTATAAACCATATTTTTTGTGAGTGTGGGAGCCACTAAGAGAGAATTAAGTAGTGTATTCCTTAAGAAATACACAACAAGCTCAAACTGCATGTCTTGGGAGTGCATGTAGCGAGGGTACCACTAAATGGCAAATCAGTCAAAAACACCCCTTAAAGTTGCTGTATCTGGCTCAAATTTTCACAAAAAACTCAGTTTATATCAGAGAATAATATTGCATTGGTCTGAACCACTCAAGAGCCATATTAGGAATTTCAGTTCCGGGGTGTGGGGCTGGTCTGGCAACCCCCCTCAAAGGGGTTATGTCAAGTATATCATAATGTATCAAATCTGGAGCCAAAAATTAATTTCTTTCATGTTTTGACAATAAAAGAGGACATTTTGGGCTCATTTGGAGCATTACATCTCTGAACAGAAATTCTATAACCCAAATAGGGCTGTTAAAATGGTCGAAAAAAGATGTAAATCAGCCCAAATGAGTACCAAATGTTGGTCTATAATCCTGAAATTTGGCCAGAATATAGTCTGTAACTAGCTAAATCTGACTGCACAGGTTTTAGAATTACATCTGATATAGCAGTGACTCCTGGTGTGGTATTTGGACCCCAGCAGGCCTGTAATACGCCTGCTGGGGGGTGCATTAAGATATACTCATATCTTGCCCAGTAAGGCAGAAGTAAGGCTATAAACCATATTTTTTGTGAGTGTGGGAGCCACTAAGAGAGAATTAAGTAGTGTATTCCTTAAGAAATACACAACAAGCTCAAACTGCATGTCTTGGGAGTGCATGTAGCGAGGGTACCACTAAATGGCAAATCAGTCAAAAACACCCCTTAAAGTTGCTGTATCTGGCTCAAATTTTCACAAAAAACTCAGTTTATATCAGAGAATAATATTGCATTGGTCTGAACCACTCAAGAGCCATATTAGGAATTTCAGTTCCGGGGTGTGGGGCTGGTCTGGCAACCCCCCTCAAAGGGGTTATGTCAAGTATATCATAATGTATCAAATCTGGAGCCAAAAATTAATTTCTTTCATGTTTTGACAATAAAAGAGGACATTTTGGGCTCATTTGGAGCATTACATCTCTGAACAGAAATTCTATAACCCAAATAGGGCTGTTAAAATGGTCGAAAAAAGATGTAAATCAGCCCAAATGAGTACCAAATGTTGGTCTATAATCCTGAAATTTGGCCAGAATATAGTCTGTAACTAGCTAAATCTGACTGCACAGGTTTTAGAATTACATCTGATATAGCAGTGACTCCTGGTGTGGTATTTGGACCCCAGCAGGCCTGTAATACGCCTGCTGGGGGGTGCATTAAGATATACTCATATCTTGCCCAGTAAGGCAGAAGTAAGGCTATAAACCATATTTTTTGTGAGTGTGGGAGCCACTAAGAGAGAATTAAGTAGTGTATTCCTTAAGAAATACACAACAAGCTCAAACTGCATGTCTTGGGAGTGCATGTAGCGAGGGTACCACTAAATGGCAAATCAGTCAAAAACACCCCTTAAAGTTGCTGTATCTGGCTCAAATTTTCACAAAAAACTCAGTTTATATCAGAGAATAATATTGCATTGGTCTGAACCACTCAAGAGCCATATTAGGAATTTCAGTTCCGGGGTGTGGGGCTGGTCTGGCAACCCCCCTCAAAGGGGTTATGTCAAGTATATCATAATGTATCAAATCTGGAGCCAAAAATTAATTTCTTTCATGTTTTGACAATAAAAGAGGACATTTTGGGCTCATTTGGAGCATTACATCTCTGAACAGAAATTCTATAACCCAAATAGGGCTGTTAAAATGGTCGAAAAAAGATGTAAATCAGCCCAAATGAGTACCAAATGTTGGTCTATAATCCTGAAATTTGGCCAGAATATAGTCTGTAACTAGCTAAATCTGACTGCACAGGTTTTAGAATTACATCTGATATAGCAGTGACTCCTGGTGTGGTATTTGGACCCCAGCAGGCCTGTAATACGCCTGCTGGGGGGTGCATTAAGATATACTCATATCTTGCCCAGTAAGGCAGAACTAAGGCTATAAACCATATTTTTTGTGAGTGTGGGAGCCACTAAGAGAGAATTAAGTAGTGTATTCCTTAAGAAATACACAACAAGCTCAAACTGCATGTCTTGGGAGTGCATGTAGCGAGGGTACCACTAAATGGCAAATCAGTCAAAAACACCCCTTAAAGTTGCTGTATCTGGCTCAAATTTTCACAAAAAACTCAGTTTATATCAGAGAATAATATTGCATTGGTCTGAACCACTCAAGAGCCATATTAGGAATTTCAGTTCCGGGGTGTGGGGCTGGTCTGGCAACCCCCCTCAAAGGGGTTATGTCAAGTATATCATAATGTATCAAATCTGGAGCCAAAAATTAATTTCTTTCATGTTTTGACAATAAAAGAGGACATTTTGGGCTCATTTGGAGCATTACATCTCTGAACAGAAATTCTATAACCCAAATAGGGCTGTTAAAATGGTCGAAAAAAGATGTAAATCAGCCCAAATGAGTACCAAATGTTGGTCTATAATCCTGAAATTTGGCCAGAATATAGTCTGTAACTAGCTAAATCTGACTGCACAGGTTTTAGAATTACATCTGATATAGCAGTGACTCCTGGTGTGGTATTTGGACCCCAGCAGGCCTGTAATACGCCTGCTGGGGGGTGCATTAAGATATACTCATATCTTGCCCAGTAAGGCAGAAGTAAGGCTATAAACCATATTTTTTGTGAGTGTGGGAGCCACTAAGAGAGAATTAAGTAGTGTATTCCTTAAGAAATACACAACAAGCTCAAACTGCATGTCTTGGGAGTGCATGTAGCGAGGGTACCACTAAATGGCAAATCAGTCAAAAACACCCCTTAAAGTTGCTGTATCTGGCTCAAATTTTCACAAAAAACTCAGTTTATATCAGAGAATAATATTGCATTGGTCTGAACCACTCAAGAGCCATATTAGGAATTTCAGTTCCGGGGTGTGGGGCTGGTCTGGCAACCCCCCTCAAAGGGGTTATGTCAAGTATATCATAATGTATCAAATCTGGAGCCAAAAATTAATTTCTTTCATGTTTTGACAATAAAAGAGGACATTTTGGGCTCATTTGGAGCATTACATCTCTGAACAGAAATTCTATAACCCAAATAGGGCTGTTAAAATGGTCGAAAAAAGATGTAAATCAGCCCAAATGAGTACCAAATGTTGGTCTATAATCCTGAAATTTGGCCAGAATATAGTCTGTAACTAGCTAAATCTGACTGCACAGGTTTTAGAATTACATCTGATATAGCAGTGACTCCTGGTGTGGTATTTGGACCCCAGCAGGCCTGTAATACGCCTGCTGGGGGGTGCATTAAGATATACTCATATCTTGCCCAGTAAGGCAGAAGTAAGGCTATAAACCATATTTTTTGTGAGTGTGGGAGCCACTAAGAGAGAATTAAGTAGTGTATTCCTTAAGAAATACACAACAAGCTCAAACTGCATGTCTTGGGAGTGCATGTAGCGAGGGTACCACTAAATGGCAAATCAGTCAAAAACACCCCTTAAAGTTGCTGTATCTGGCTCAAATTTTCACAAAAAACTCAGTTTATATCAGAGAATAATATTGCATTGGTCTGAACCACTCAAGAGCCATATTAGGAATTTCAGTTCCGGGGTGTGGGGCTGGTCTGGCAACCCCCCTCAAAGGGGTTATGTCAAGTATATCATAATGTATCAAATCTGGAGCCAAAAATTAATTTCTTTCATGTTTTGACAATAAAAGAGGACATTTTGGGCTCATTTGGAGCATTACATCTCTGAACAGAAATTCTATAACCCAAATAGGGCTGTTAAAATGGTCGAAAAAAGATGTAAATCAGCCCAAATGAGTACCAAATGTTGGTCTATAATCCTGAAATTTGGCCAGAATATAGTCTGTAACTAGCTAAATCTGACTGCACAGGTTTTAGAATTACATCTGATATAGCAGTGACTCCTGGTGTGGTATTTGGACCCCAGCAGGCCTGTAATACGCCTGCTGGGGGGTGCATTAAGATATACTCATATCTTGCCCAGTAAGGCAGAACTAAGGCTATAAACCATATTTTTTGTGAGTGTGGGAGCCACTAAGAGAGAATTAAGTAGTGTATTCCTTAAGAAATACACAACAAGCTCAAACTGCATGTCTTGGGAGTGCATGTAGCGAGGGTACCACTAAATGGCAAATCAGTCAAAAACACCCCTTAAAGTTGCTGTATCTGGCTCAAATTTTCACAAAAAACTCAGTTTATATCAGAGAATAATATTGCATTGGTCTGAACCACTCAAGAGCCATATTAGGAATTTCAGTTCCGGGGTGTGGGGCTGGTCTGGCAACCCCCCTCAAAGGGGTTATGTCAAGTATATCATAATGTATCAAATCTGGAGCCAAAAATTAATTTCTTTCATGTTTTGACAATAAAAGAGGACATTTTGGGCTCATTTGGAGCATTACATCTCTGAACAGAAATTCTATAACCCAAATAGGGCTGTTAAAATGGTCGAAAAAAGATGTAAATCAGCCCAAATGAGTACCAAATGTTGGTCTATAATCCTGAAATTTGGCCAGAATATAGTCTGTAACTAGCTAAATCTGACTGCACAGGTTTTAGAATTACATCTGATATAGCAGTGACTCCTGGTGTGGTATTTGGACCCCAGCAGGCCTGTAATACGCCTGCTGGGGGGTGCATTAAGATATACTCATATCTTGCCCAGTAAGGCAGAAGTAAGGCTATAAACCATATTTTTTGTGAGTGTGGGAGCCACTAAGAGAGAATTAAGTAGTGTATTCCTTAAGAAATACACAACAAGCTCAAACTGCATGTCTTGGGAGTGCATGTAGCGAGGGTACCACTAAATGGCAAATCAGTCAAAAACACCCCTTAAAGTTGCTGTATCTGGCTCAAATTTTCACAAAAAACTCAGTTTATATCAGAGAATAATATTGCATTGGTCTGAACCACTCAAGAGCCATATTAGGAATTTCAGTTCCGGGGTGTGGGGCTGGTCTGGCAACCCCCCTCAAAGGGGTTATGTCAAGTATATCATAATGTATCAAATCTGGAGCCAAAAATTAATTTCTTTCATGTTTTGACAATAAAAGAGGACATTTTGGGCTCATTTGGAGCATTACATCTCTGAACAGAAATTCTATAACCCAAATAGGGCTGTTAAAATGGTCGAAAAAAGATGTAAATCAGCCCAAATGAGTACCAAATGTTGGTCTATAATCCTGAAATTTGGCCAGAATATAGTCTGTAACTAGCTAAATCTGACTGCACAGGTTTTAGAATTACATCTGATATAGCAGTGACTCCTGGTGTGGTATTTGGACCCCAGCAGGCCTGTAATACGCCTGCTGGGGGGTGCATTAAGATATACTCATATCTTGCCCAGTAAGGCAGAAGTAAGGCTATAAACCATATTTTTTGTGAGTGTGGGAGCCACTAAGAGAGAATTAAGTAGTGTATTCCTTAAGAAATACACAACAAGCTCAAACTGCATGTCTTGGGAGTGCATGTAGCGAGGGTACCACTAAATGGCAAATCAGTCAAAAACACCCCTTAAAGTTGCTGTATCTGGCTCAAATTTTCACAAAAAACTCAGTTTATATCAGAGAATAATATTGCATTGGTCTGAACCACTCAAGAGCCATATTAGGAATTTCAGTTCCGGGGTGTGGGGCTGGTCTGGCAACCCCCCTCAAAGGGGTTATGTCAAGTATATCATAATGTATCAAATCTGGAGCCAAAAATTAATTTCTTTCATGTTTTGACAATAAAAGAGGACATTTTGGGCTCATTTGGAGCATTACATCTCTGAACAGAAATTCTATAACCCAAATAGGGCTGTTAAAATGGTCGAAAAAAGATGTAAATCAGCCCAAATGAGTACCAAATGTTGGTCTATAATCCTGAAATTTGGCCAGAATATAGTCTGTAACTAGCTAAATCTGACTGCACAGGTTTTAGAATTACATCTGATATAGCAGTGACTCCTGGTGTGGTATTTGGACCCCAGCAGGCCTGTAATACGCCTGCTGGGGGGTGCATTAAGATATACTCATATCTTGCCCAGTAAGGCAGAAGTAAGGCTATAAACCATATTTTTTGTGAGTGTGGGAGCCACTAAGAGAGAATTAAGTAGTGTATTCCTTAAGAAATACACAACAAGCTCAAACTGCATGTCTTGGGAGTGCATGTAGCGAGGGTACCACTAAATGGCAAATCAGTCAAAAACACCCCTTAAAGTTGCTGTATCTGGCTCAAATTTTCACAAAAAACTCAGTTTATATCAGAGAATAATATTGCATTGGTCTGAACCACTCAAGAGCCATATTAGGAATTTCAGTTCCGGGGTGTGGGGCTGGTCTGGCAACCCCCCTCAAAGGGGTTATGTCAAGTATATCATAATGTATCAAATCTGGAGCCAAAAATTAATTTCTTTCATGTTTTGACAATAAAAGAGGACATTTTGGGCTCATTTGGAGCATTACATCTCTGAACAGAAATTCTATAACCCAAATAGGGCTGTTAAAATGGTCGAAAAAAGATGTAAATCAGCCCAAATGAGTACCAAATGTTGGTCTATAATCCTGAAATTTGGCCAGAATATAGTCTGTAACTAGCTAAATCTGACTGCACAGGTTTTAGAATTACATCTGATATAGCAGTGACTCCTGGTGTGGTATTTGGACCCCAGCAGGCCTGTAATACGCCTGCTGGGGGGTGCATTAAGATATACTCATATCTTGCCCAGTAAGGCAGAAGTAAGGCTATAAACCATATTTTTTGTGAGTGTGGGAGCCACTAAGAGAGAATTAAGTAGTGTATTCCTTAAGAAATACACAACAAGCTCAAACTGCATGTCTTGGGAGTGCATGTAGCGAGGGTACCACTAAATGGCAAATCAGTCAAAAACACCCCTTAAAGTTGCTGTATCTGGCTCAAATTTTCACAAAAAACTCAGTTTATATCAGAGAATAATATTGCATTGGTCTGAACCACTCAAGAGCCATATTAGGAATTTCAGTTCCGGGGTGTGGGGCTGGTCTGGCAACCCCCCTCAAAGGGGTTATGTCAAGTATATCATAATGTATCAAATCTGGAGCCAAAAATTAATTTCTTTCATGTTTTGACAATAAAAGAGGACATTTTGGGCTCATTTGGAGCATTACATCTCTGAACAGAAATTCTATAACCCAAATAGGGCTGTTAAAATGGTCGAAAAAAGATGTAAATCAGCCCAAATGAGTACCAAATGTTGGTCTATAATCCTGAAATTTGGCCAGAATATAGTCTGTAACTAGCTAAATCTGACTGCACAGGTTTTAGAATTACATCTGATATAGCAGTGACTCCTGGTGTGGTATTTGGACCCCAGCAGGCCTGTAATACGCCTGCTGGGGGGTGCATTAAGATATACTCATATCTTGCCCAGTAAGGCAGAAGTAAGGCTATAAACCATATTTTTTGTGAGTGTGGGAGCCACTAAGAGAGAATTAAGTAGTGTATTCCTTAAGAAATACACAACAAGCTCAAACTGCATGTCTTGGGAGTGCATGTAGCGAGGGTACCACTAAATGGCAAATCAGTCAAAAACACCCCTTAAAGTTGCTGTATCTGGCTCAAATTTTCACAAAAAACTCAGTTTATATCAGAGAATAATATTGCATTGGTCTGAACCACTCAAGAGCCATATTAGGAATTTCAGTTCCGGGGTGTGGGGCTGGTCTGGCAACCCCCCTCAAAGGGGTTATGTCAAGTATATCATAATGTATCAAATCTGGAGCCAAAAATTAATTTCTTTCATGTTTTGACAATAAAAGAGGACATTTTGGGCTCATTTGGAGCATTACATCTCTGAACAGAAATTCTATAACCCAAATAGGGCTGTTAAAATGGTCGAAAAAAGATGTAAATCAGCCCAAATGAGTACCAAATGTTGGTCTATAATCCTGAAATTTGGCCAGAATATAGTCTGTAACTAGCTAAATCTGACTGCACAGGTTTTAGAATTACATCTGATATAGCAGTGACTCCTGGTGTGGTATTTGGACCCCAGCAGGCCTGTAATACGCCTGCTGGGGGGTGCATTAAGATATACTCATATCTTGCCCAGTAAGGCAGAAGTAAGGCTATAAACCATATTTTTTGTGAGTGTGGGAGCCACTAAGAGAGAATTAAGTAGTGTATTCCTTAAGAAATACACAACAAGCTCAAACTGCATGTCTTGGGAGTGCATGTAGCGAGGGTACCACTAAATGGCAAATCAGTCAAAAACACCCCTTAAAGTTGCTGTATCTGGCTCAAATTTTCACAAAAAACTCAGTTTATATCAGAGAATAATATTGCATTGGTCTGAACCACTCAAGAGCCATATTAGGAATTTCAGTTCCGGGGTGTGGGGCTGGTCTGGCAACCCCCCTCAAAGGGGTTATGTCAAGTATATCATAATGTATCAAATCTGGAGCCAAAAATTAATTTCTTTCATGTTTTGACAATAAAAGAGGACATTTTGGGCTCATTTGGAGCATTACATCTCTGAACAGAAATTCTATAACCCAAATAGGGCTGTTAAAATGGTCGAAAAAAGATGTAAATCAGCCCAAATGAGTACCAAATGTTGGTCTATAATCCTGAAATTTGGCCAGAATATAGTCTGTAACTAGCTAAATCTGACTGCACAGGTTTTAGAATTACATCTGATATAGCAGTGACTCCTGGTGTGGTATTTGGACCCCAGCAGGCCTGTAATACGCCTGCTGGGGGGTGCATTAAGATATACTCATATCTTGCCCAGTAAGGCAGAAGTAAGGCTATAAACCATATTTTTTGTGAGTGTGGGAGCCACTAAGAGAGAATTAAGTAGTGTATTCCTTAAGAAATACACAACAAGCTCAAACTGCATGTCTTGGGAGTGCATGTAGCGAGGGTACCACTAAATGGCAAATCAGTCAAAAACACCCCTTAAAGTTGCTGTATCTGGCTCAAATTTTCACAAAAAACTCAGTTTATATCAGAGAATAATATTGCATTGGTCTGAACCACTCAAGAGCCATATTAGGAATTTCAGTTCCGGGGTGTGGGGCTGGTCTGGCAACCCCCCTCAAAGGGGTTATGTCAAGTATATCATAATGTATCAAATCTGGAGCCAAAAATTAATTTCTTTCATGTTTTGACAATAAAAGAGGACATTTTGGGCTCATTTGGAGCATTACATCTCTGAACAGAAATTCTATAACCCAAATAGGGCTGTTAAAATGGTCGAAAAAAGATGTAAATCAGCCCAAATGAGTACCAAATGTTGGTCTATAATCCTGAAATTTGGCCAGAATATAGTCTGTAACTAGCTAAATCTGACTGCACAGGTTTTAGAATTACATCTGATATAGCAGTGACTCCTGGTGTGGTATTTGGACCCCAGCAGGCCTGTAATACGCCTGCTGGGGGGTGCATTAAGATATACTCATATCTTGCCCAGTAAGGCAGAAGTAAGGCTATAAACCATATTTTTTGTGAGTGTGGGAGCCACTAAGAGAGAATTAAGTAGTGTATTCCTTAAGAAATACACAACAAGCTCAAACTGCATGTCTTGGGAGTGCATGTAGCGAGGGTACCACTAAATGGCAAATCAGTCAAAAACACCCCTTAAAGTTGCTGTATCTGGCTCAAATTTTCACAAAAAACTCAGTTTATATCAGAGAATAATATTGCATTGGTCTGAACCACTCAAGAGCCATATTAGGAATTTCAGTTCCGGGGTGTGGGGCTGGTCTGGCAACCCCCCTCAAAGGGGTTATGTCAAGTATATCATAATGTATCAAATCTGGAGCCAAAAATTAATTTCTTTCATGTTTTGACAATAAAAGAGGACATTTTGGGCTCATTTGGAGCATTACATCTCTGAACAGAAATTCTATAACCCAAATAGGGCTGTTAAAATGGTCGAAAAAAGATGTAAATCAGCCCAAATGAGTACCAAATGTTGGTCTATAATCCTGAAATTTGGCCAGAATATAGTCTGTAACTAGCTAAATCTGACTGCACAGGTTTTAGAATTACATCTGATATAGCAGTGACTCCTGGTGTGGTATTTGGACCCCAGCAGGCCTGTAATACGCCTGCTGGGGGGTGCATTAAGATATACTCATATCTTGCCCAGTAAGGCAGAAGTAAGGCTATAAACCATATTTTTTGTGAGTGTGGGAGCCACTAAGAGAGAATTAAGTAGTGTATTCCTTAAGAAATACACAACAAGCTCAAACTGCATGTCTTGGGAGTGCATGTAGCGAGGGTACCACTAAATGGCAAATCAGTCAAAAACACCCCTTAAAGTTGCTGTATCTGGCTCAAATTTTCACAAAAAACTCAGTTTATATCAGAGAATAATATTGCATTGGTCTGAACCACTCAAGAGCCATATTAGGAATTTCAGTTCCGGGGTGTGGGGCTGGTCTGGCAACCCCCCTCAAAGGGGTTATGTCAAGTATATCATAATGTATCAAATCTGGAGCCAAAAATTAATTTCTTTCATGTTTTGACAATAAAAGAGGACATTTTGGGCTCATTTGGAGCATTACATCTCTGAACAGAAATTCTATAACCCAAATAGGGCTGTTAAAATGGTCGAAAAAAGATGTAAATCAGCCCAAATGAGTACCAAATGTTGGTCTATAATCCTGAAATTTGGCCAGAATATAGTCTGTAACTAGCTAAATCTGACTGCACAGGTTTTAGAATTACATCTGATATAGCAGTGACTCCTGGTGTGGTATTTGGACCCCAGCAGGCCTGTAATACGCCTGCTGGGGGGTGCATTAAGATATACTCATATCTTGCCCAGTAAGGCAGAAGTAAGGCTATAAACCATATTTTTTGTGAGTGTGGGAGCCACTAAGAGAGAATTAAGTAGTGTATTCCTTAAGAAATACACAACAAGCTCAAACTGCATGTCTTGGGAGTGCATGTAGCGAGGGTACCACTAAATGGCAAATCAGTCAAAAACACCCCTTAAAGTTGCTGTATCTGGCTCAAATTTTCACAAAAAACTCAGTTTATATCAGAGAATAATATTGCATTGGTCTGAACCACTCAAGAGCCATATTAGGAATTTCAGTTCCGGGGTGTGGGGCTGGTCTGGCAACCCCCCTCAAAGGGGTTATGTCAAGTATATCATAATGTATCAAATCTGGAGCCAAAAATTAATTTCTTTCATGTTTTGACAATAAAAGAGGACATTTTGGGCTCATTTGGAGCATTACATCTCTGAACAGAAATTCTATAACCCAAATAGGGCTGTTAAAATGGTCGAAAAAAGATGTAAATCAGCCCAAATGAGTACCAAATGTTGGTCTATAATCCTGAAATTTGGCCAGAATATAGTCTGTAACTAGCTAAATCTGACTGCACAGGTTTTAGAATTACATCTGATATAGCAGTGACTCCTGGTGTGGTATTTGGACCCCAGCAGGCCTGTAATACGCCTGCTGGGGGGTGCATTAAGATATACTCATATCTTGCCCAGTAAGGCAGAAGTAAGGCTATAAACCATATTTTTTGTGAGTGTGGGAGCCACTAAGAGAGAATTAAGTAGTGTATTCCTTAAGAAATACACAACAAGCTCAAACTGCATGTCTTGGGAGTGCATGTAGCGAGGGTACCACTAAATGGCAAATCAGTCAAAAACACCCCTTAAAGTTGCTGTATCTGGCTCAAATTTTCACAAAAAACTCAGTTTATATCAGAGAATAATATTGCATTGGTCTGAACCACTCAAGAGCCATATTAGGAATTTCAGTTCCGGGGTGTGGGGCTGGTCTGGCAACCCCCCTCAAAGGGGTTATGTCAAGTATATCATAATGTATCAAATCTGGAGCCAAAAATTAATTTCTTTCATGTTTTGACAATAAAAGAGGACATTTTGGGCTCATTTGGAGCATTACATCTCTGAACAGAAATTCTATAACCCAAATAGGGCTGTTAAAATGGTCGAAAAAAGATGTAAATCAGCCCAAATGAGTACCAAATGTTGGTCTATAATCCTGAAATTTGGCCAGAATATAGTCTGTAACTAGCTAAATCTGACTGCACAGGTTTTAGAATTACATCTGATATAGCAGTGACTCCTGGTGTGGTATTTGGACCCCAGCAGGCCTGTAATACGCCTGCTGGGGGGTGCATTAAGATATACTCATATCTTGCCCAGTAACGCAGAAGTAAGGCTATAAACCATATTTTTTGTGAGTGTGGGAGCCACTAAGAGAGAATTAAGTAGTGTATTCCTTAAGAAATACACAACAAGATCAAACTGCATGTCTTGGGAGTGCATGTAGCGAGGGTACCACTAAATGGCAAATCAGTCAAAAACACCCCTTAAAGTTGCTGTATCTGGCTCAAATTTTCACAAAAAACTCAGTTTATATCAGAGAATAATATTGCATTGGTCTGAACCACTCAAGAGCCATATTAGGAATTTCAGTTCCGGGGTGTGGGGCTGGTCTGGCAACCCCCCTCAAAGGGGTTATGTCAAGTATATCATAATGTATCAAATCTGGAGCCAAAAATTAATTTCTTTCATGTTTTGACAATAAAAGAGGACATTTTGGGCTCATTTGGAGCATTACATCTCTGAACAGAAATTCTATAACCCAAATAGGGCTGTTAAAATGGTCGAAAAAAGATGTAAATCAGCCCAAATGAGTACCAAATGTTGGTCTATAATCCTGAAATTTGGCCAGAATATAGTCTGTAACTAGCTAAATCTGACTGCACAGGTTTTAGAATTACATCTGATATAGCAGTGACTCCTGGTGTGGTATTTGGACCCCAGCAGGCCTGTAATACGCCTGCTGGGGGGTGCATTAAGATATACTCATATCTTGCCCAGTAAGGCAGAAGTAAGGCTATAAACCATATTTTTTGTGAGTGTGGGAGCCACTAAGAGAGAATTAAGTAGTGTATTCCTTAAGAAATACACAACAAGCTCAAACTGCATGTCTTGGGAGTGCATGTAGCGAGGGTACCACTAAATGGCAAATCAGTCAAAAACACCCCTTAAAGTTGCTGTATCTGGCTCAAATTTTCACAAAAAACTCAGTTTATATCAGAGAATAATATTGCATTGGTCTGAACCACTCAAGAGCCATATTAGGAATTTCAGTTCCGGGGTGTGGGGCTGGTCTGGCAACCCCCCTCAAAGGGGTTATGTCAAGTATATCATAATGTATCAAATCTGGAGCCAAAAATTAATTTCTTTCATGTTTTGACAATAAAAGAGGACATTTTGGGCTCATTTGGAGCATTACATCTCTGAACAGAAATTCTATAACCCAAATAGGGCTGTTAAAATGGTCGAAAAAAGATGTAAATCAGCCCAAATGAGTACCAAATGTTGGTCTATAATCCTGAAATTTGGCCAGAATATAGTCTGTAACTAGCTAAATCTGACTGCACAGGTTTTAGAATTACATCTGATATAGCAGTGACTCCTGGTGTGGTATTTGGACCCCAGCAGGCCTGTAATACGCCTGCTGGGGGGTGCATTAAGATATACTCATATCTTGCCCAGTAAGGCAGAAGTAAGGCTATAAACCATATTTTTTGTGAGTGTGGGAGCCACTAAGAGAGAATTAAGTAGTGTATTCCTTAAGAAATACACAACAAGCTCAAACTGCATGTCTTGGGAGTGCATGTAGCGAGGGTACCACTAAATGGCAAATCAGTCAAAAACACCCCTTAAAGTTGCTGTATCTGGCTCAAATTTTCACAAAAAACTCAGTTTATATCAGAGAATAATATTGCATTGGTCTGAACCACTCAAGAGCCATATTAGGAATTTCAGTTCCGGGGTGTGGGGCTGGTCTGGCAACCCCCCTCAAAGGGGTTATGTCAAGTATATCATAATGTATCAAATCTGGAGCCAAAAATTAATTTCTTTCATGTTTTGACAATAAAAGAGGACATTTTGGGCTCATTTGGAGCATTACATCTCTGAACAGAAATTCTATAACCCAAATAGGGCTGTTAAAATGGTCGAAAAAAGATGTAAATCAGCCCAAATGAGTACCAAATGTTGGTCTATAATCCTGAAATTTGGCCAGAATATAGTCTGTAACTAGCTAAATCTGACTGCACAGGTTTTAGAATTACATCTGATATAGCAGTGACTCCTGGTGTGGTATTTGGACCCCAGCAGGCCTGTAATACGCCTGCTGGGGGGTGCATTAAGATATACTCATATCTTGCCCAGTAAGGCAGAAGTAAGGCTATAAACCATATTTTTTGTGAGTGTGGGAGCCACTAAGAGAGAATTAAGTAGTGTATTCCTTAAGAAATACACAACAAGCTCAAACTGCATGTCTTGGGAGTGCATGTAGCGAGGGTACCACTAAATGGCAAATCAGTCAAAAACACCCCTTAAAGTTGCTGTATCTGGCTCAAATTTTCACAAAAAACTCAGTTTATATCAGAGAATAATATTGCATTGGTCTGAACCACTCAAGAGCCATATTAGGAATTTCAGTTCCGGGGTGTGGGGCTGGTCTGGCAACCCCCCTCAAAGGGGTTATGTCAAGTATATCATAATGTATCAAATCTGGAGCCAAAAATTAATTTCTTTCATGTTTTGACAATAAAAGAGGACATTTTGGGCTCATTTGGAGCATTACATCTCTGAACAGAAATTCTATAACCCAAATAAGGCTGTTAAAATGGTCGAAAAAAGATGTAAATCAGCCCAAATGAGTACCAAATGTTGGTCTATAATCCTGAAATTTGGCCAGAATATAGTCTGTAACTAGCTAAATCTGACTGCACAGGTTTTAGAATTACATCTGATATAGCAGTGACTCCTGGTGTGGTATTTGGACCCCAGCAGGCCTGTAATACGCCTGCTGGGGGGTGCATTAAGATATACTCATATCTTGCCCAGTAACGCAGAAGTAAGGCTATAAACCATATTTTTTGTGAGTGTGGGAGCCACTAAGAGAGAATTAAGTAGTGTATTCCTTAAGAAATACACAACAAGATCAAACTGCATGTCTTGGGAGTGCATGTAGCGAGGGTACCACTAAATGGCAAATCAGTCAAAAACACCCCTTAAAGTTGCTGTATCTGGCTCAAATTTTCACAAAAAACTCAGTTTATATCAGAGAATAATATTGCATTGGTCTGAACCACTCAAGAGCCATATTAGGAATTTCAGTTCCGGGGTGTGGGGCTGGTCTGGCAACCCCCCTCAAAGGGGTTATGTCAAGTATATCATAATGTATCAAATCTGGAGCCAAAAATTAATTTCTTTCATGTTTTGACAATAAAAGAGGACATTTTGGGCTCATTTGGAGCATTACATCTCTGAACAGAAATTCTATAACCCAAATAGGGCTGTTAAAATGGTCGAAAAAAGATGTAAATCAGCCCAAATGAGTACCAAATGTTGGTCTATAATCCTGAAATTTGGCCAGAATATAGTCTGTAACTAGCTAAATCTGACTGCACAGGTTTTAGAATTACATCTGATATAGCAGTGACTCCTGGTGTGGTATTTGGACCCCAGCAGGCCTGTAATACGCCTGCTGGGGGGTGCATTAAGATATACTCATATTTTGCCCAGTAAGGCAGAAGTAAGGCTATAAACCATATTTTTTGTGAGTGTGGGAGCCACTAAGAGAGAATTAAGTAGTGTATTCCTTAAGAAATACACAACAAGCTCAAACTGCATGTCTTGGGAGTGCATGTAGCGAGGGTACCACTAAATGGCAAATCAGTCAAAAACACCCCTTAAAGTTGCTGTATCTGGCTCAAATTTTCACAAAAAACTCAGTTTATATCAGAGAATAATATTGCATTGGTCTGAACCACTCAAGAGCCATATTAGGAATTTCAGTTCCGGGGTGTGGGGCTGGTCTGGCAACCCCCCTCAAAGGGGTTATGTCAAGTATATCATAATGTATCAAATCTGGAGCCAAAAATTAATTTCTTTCATGTTTTGACAATAAAAGAGGACATTTTGGGCTCATTTGGAGCATTACATCTCTGAACAGAAATTCTATAACCCAAATAGGGCTGTTAAAATGGTCGAAAAAAGATGTAAATCAGCCCAAATGAGTACCAAATGTTGGTCTATAATCCTGAAATTTGGCCAGAATATAGTCTGTAACTAGCTAAATCTGACTGCACAGGTTTTAGAATTACATCTGATATAGCAGTGACTCCTGGTGTGGTATTTGGACCCCAGCAGGCCTGTAATACGCCTGCTGGGGGGTGCATTAAGATATACTCATATCTTGCCCAGTAAGGCAGAAGTAAGGCTATAAACCATATTTTTTGTGAGTGTGGGAGCCACTAAGAGAGAATTAAGTAGTGTATTCCTTAAGAAATACACAACAAGCTCAAACTGCATGTCTTGGGAGTGCATGTAGCGAGGGTACCACTAAATGGCAAATCAGTCAAAAACACCCCTTAAAGTTGCTGTATCTGGCTCAAATTTTCACAAAAAACTCAGTTTATATCAGAGAATAATATTGCATTGGTCTGAACCACTCAAGAGCCATATTAGGAATTTCAGTTCCGGGGTGTGGGGCTGGTCTGGCAACCCCCCTCAAAGGGGTTATGTCAAGTATATCATAATGTATCAAATCTGGAGCCAAAAATTAATTTCTTTCATGTTTTGACAATAAAAGAGGACATTTTGGGCTCATTTGGAGCATTACATCTCTGAACAGAAATTCTATAACCCAAATAGGGCTGTTAAAATGGTCGAAAAAAGATGTAAATCAGCCCAAATGAGTACCAAATGTTGGTCTATAATCCTGAAATTTGGCCAGAATATAGTCTGTAACTAGCTAAATCTGACTGCACAGGTTTTAGAATTACATCTGATATAGCAGTGACTCCTGGTGTGGTATTTGGACCCCAGCAGGCCTGTAATACGCCTGCTGGGGGGTGCATTAAGATATACTCATATCTTGCCCAGTAAGGCAGAAGTAAGGCTATAAACCATATTTTTTGTGAGTGTGGGAGCCACTAAGAGAGAATTAAGTAGTGTATTCCTTAAGAAATACACAACAAGCTCAAACTGCATGTCTTGGGAGTGCATGTAGCGAGGGTACCACTAAATGGCAAATCAGTCAAAAACACCCCTTAAAGTTGCTGTATCTGGCTCAAATTTTCACAAAAAACTCAGTTTATATCAGAGAATAATATTGCATTGGTCTGAACCACTCAAGAGCCATATTAGGAATTTCAGTTCCGGGGTGTGGGGCTGGTCTGGCAACCACCCTCAAAGGGGTTATGTCAAGTATATCATAATGTATCAAATCTGGAGCCAAAAATTAATTTCTTTCATGTTTTGACAATAAAAGAGGACATTTTGGGCTCATTTGGAGCATTACATCTCTGAACAGAAATTCTATAACCCAAATAGGGCTGTTAAAATGGTCGAAAAAAGATGTAAATCAGCCCAAATGAGTACCAAATGTTGGTCTATAATCCTGAAATTTGGCCAGAATATAGTCTGTAACTAGCTAAATCTGACTGCACAGGTTTTAGAATTACATCTGATATAGCAGTGACTCCTGGTGTGGTATTTGGACCCCAGCAGGCCTGTAATACGCCTGCTGGGGGGTGCATTAAGATATACTCATATCTTGCCCAGTAAGGCAGAAGTAAGGCTATAAACCATATTTTTTGTGAGTGTGGGAGCCACTAAGAGAGAATTAAGTAGTGTATTCCTTAAGAAATACACAACAAGCTCAAACTGCATGTCTTGGGAGTGCATGTAGCGAGGGTACCACTAAATGGCAAATCAGTCAAAAACACCCCTTAAAGTTGCTGTATCTGGCTCAAATTTTCACAAAAAACTCAGTTTATATCAGAGAATAATATTGCATTGGTCTGAACCACTCAAGAGCCATATTAGGAATTTCAGTTCCGGGGTGTGGGGCTGGTCTGGCAACCCCCCTCAAAGGGGTTATGTCAAGTATATCATAATGTATCAAATCTGGAGCCAAAAATTAATTTCTTTCATGTTTTGACAATAAAAGAGGACATTTTGGGCTCATTTGGAGCATTACATCTCTGAACAGAAATTCTATAACCCAAATAGGGCTGTTAAAATGGTCGAAAAAAGATGTAAATCAGCCCAAATGAGTACCAAATGTTGGTCTATAATCCTGAAATTTGGCCAGAATATAGTCTGTAACTAGCTAAATCTGACTGCACAGGTTTTAGAATTACATCTGATATAGCAGTGACTCCTGGTGTGGTATTTGGACCCCAGCAGGCCTGTAATACGCCTGCTGGGGGGTGCATTAAGATATACTCATATCTTGCCCAGTAAGGCAGAAGTAAGGCTATAAACCATATTTTTTGTGAGTGTGGGAGCCACTAAGAGAGAATTAAGTAGTGTATTCCTTAAGAAATACACAACAAGCTCAAACTGCATGTCTTGGGAGTGCATGTAGCGAGGGTAACACTAAATGGCAAATCAGTCAAAAACACCCCTTAAAGTTGCTGTATCTGGCTCAAATTTTCACAAAAAACTCAGTTTATATCAGAGAATAATATTGCATTGGTCTGAACCACTCAAGAGCCATATTAGGAATTTCAGTTCCGGGGTGTGGGGCTGGTCTGGCAACCACCCTCAAAGGGGTTATGTCAAGTATATCATAATGTATCAAATCTGGAGCCAAAAATTAATTTCTTTCATGTTTTGACAATAAAAGAGGACATTTTGGGCTCATTTGGAGCATTACATCTCTGAACAGAAATTCTATAACCCAAATAGGGCTGTTAAAATGGTCGAAAAAAGATGTAAATCAGCCCAAATGAGTACCAAATGTTGGTCTATAATCCTGAAATTTGGCCAGAATATAGTCTGTAACTAGCTAAATCTGACTGCACAGGTTTTAGAATTACATCTGATATAGCAGTGACTCCTGGTGTGGTATTTGGACCCCAGCAGGCCTGTAATACGCCTGCTGGGGGGTGCATTAAGATATACTCATATCTTGCCCAGTAAGGCAGAAGTAAGGCTATAAACCATATTTTTTGTGAGTGTGGGAGCCACTAAGAGAGAATTAAGTAGTGTATTCCTTAAGAAATACACAACAAGCTCAAACTGCATGTCTTGGGAGTGCATGTAGCGAGGGTACCACTAAATGGCAAATCAGTCAAAAACACCCCTTAAAGTTGCTGTATCTGGCTCAAATTTTCACAAAAAACTCAGTTTATATCAGAGAATAATATTGCATTGGTCTGAACCACTCAAGAGCCATATTAGGAATTTCAGTTCCGGGGTGTGGGGCTGGTCTGGCAACCCCCCTCAAAGGGGTTATGTCAAGTATATCATAATGTATCAAATCTGGAGCCAAAAATTAATTTCTTTCATGTTTTGACAATAAAAGAGGACATTTTGGGCTCATTTGGAGCATTACATCTCTGAACAGAAATTCTATAACCCAAATAGGGCTGTTAAAATGGTCGAAAAAAGATGTAAATCAGCCCAAATGAGTACCAAATGTTGGTCTATAATCCTGAAATTTGGCCAGAATATAGTCTGTAACTAGCTAAATCTGACTGCACAGGTTTTAGAATTACATCTGATATAGCAGTGACTCCTGGTGTGGTATTTGGACCCCAGCAGGCCTGTAATACGCCTGCTGGGGGGTGCATTAAGATATACTCATATCTTGCCCAGTAAGGCAGAAGTAAGGCTATAAACCATATTTTTTGTGAGTGTGGGAGCCACTAAGAGAGAATTAAGTAGTGTATTCCTTAAGAAATACACAACAAGCTCAAACTGCATGTCTTGGGAGTGCATGTAGCGAGGGTAACACTAAATGGCAAATCAGTCAAAAACACCCCTTAAAGTTGCTGTATCTGGCTCAAATTTTCACAAAAAACTCAGTTTATATCAGAGAATAATATTGCATTGGTCTGAACCACTCAAGAGCCATATTAGGAATTTCAGTTCCGGGGTGTGGGGCTGGTCTGGCAACCACCCTCAAAGGGGTTATGTCAAGTATATCATAATGTATCAAATCTGGAGCCAAAAATTAATTTCTTTCATGTTTTGACAATAAAAGAGGACATTTTGGGCTCATTTGGAGCATTACATCTCTGAACAGAAATTCTATAACCCAAATAGGGCTGTTAAAATGGTCGAAAAAAGATGTAAATCAGCCCAAATGAGTACCAAATGTTGGTCTATAATCCTGAAATTTGGCCAGAATATAGTCTGTAACTAGCTAAATCTGACTGCACAGGTTTTAGAATTACATCTGATATAGCAGTGACTCCTGGTGTGGTATTTGGACCCCAGCAGGCCTGTAATACGCCTGCTGGGGGGTGCATTAAGATATACTCATATCTTGCCCAGTAAGGCAGAAGTAAGGCTATAAACCATATTTTTTGTGAGTGTGGGAGCCACTAAGAGAGAATTAAGTAGTGTATTCCTTAAGAAATACACAACAAGCTCAAACTGCATGTCTTGGGAGTGCATGTAGCGAGGGTACCACTAAATGGCAAATCAGTCAAAAACACCCCTTAAAGTTGCTGTATCTGGCTCAAATTTTCACAAAAAACTCAGTTTATATCAGAGAATAATATTGCATTGGTCTGAACCACTCAAGAGCCATATTAGGAATTTCAGTTCCGGGGTGTGGGGCTGGTCTGGCAACCCCCCTCAAAGGGGTTATGTCAAGTATATCATAATGTATCAAATCTGGAGCCAAAAATTAATTTCTTTCATGTTTTGACAATAAAAGAGGACATTTTGGGCTCATTTGGAGCATTACATCTCTGAACAGAAATTCTATAACCCAAATAGGGCTGTTAAAATGGTCGAAAAAAGATGTAAATCAGCCCAAATGAGTACCAAATGTTGGTCTATAATCCTGAAATTTGGCCAGAATATAGTCTGTAACTAGCTAAATCTGACTGCACAGGTTTTAGAATTACATCTGATATAGCAGTGACTCCTGGTGTGGTATTTGGACCCCAGCAGGCCTGTAATACGCCTGCTGGGGGGTGCATTAAGATATACTCATATCTTGCCCAGTAAGGCAGAAGTAAGGCTATAAACCATATTTTTTGTGAGTGTGGGAGCCACTAAGAGAGAATTAAGTAGTGTATTCCTTAAGAAATACACAACAAGCTCAAACTGCATGTCTTGGGAGTGCATGTAGCGAGGGTACCACTAAATGGCAAATCAGTCAAAAACACCCCTTAAAGTTGCTGTATCTGGCTCAAATTTTCACAAAAAACTCAGTTTATATCAGAGAATAATATTGCATTGGTCTGAACCACTCAAGAGCCATATTAGGAATTTCAGTTCCGGGGTGTGGGGCTGGTCTGGCAACCCCCCTCAAAGGGGTTATGTCAAGTATATCATAATGTATCAAATCTGGAGCCAAAAATTAATTTCTTTCATGTTTTGACAATAAAAGAGGACATTTTGGGCTCATTTGGAGCATTACATCTCTGAACAGAAATTCTATAACCCAAATAGGGCTGTTAAAATGGTCGAAAAAAGATGTAAATCAGCCCAAATGAGTACCAAATGTTGGTCTATAATCCTGAAATTTGGCCAGAATATAGTCTGTAACTAGCTAAATCTGACTGCACAGGTTTTAGAATTACATCTGATATAGCAGTGACTCCTGGTGTGGTATTTGGACCCCAGCAGGCCTGTAATACGCCTGCTGGGGGGTGCATTAAGATATACTCATATCTTGCCCAGTAAGGCAGAAGTAAGGCTATAAACCATATTTTTTGTGAGTGTGGGAGCCACTAAGAGAGAATTAAGTAGTGTATTCCTTAAGAAATACACAACAAGCTCAAACTGCATGTCTTGGGAGTGCATGTAGCGAGGGTAACACTAAATGGCAAATCAGTCAAAAACACCCCTTAAAGTTGCTGTATCTGGCTCAAATTTTCACAAAAAACTCAGTTTATATCAGAGAATAATATTGCATTGGTCTGAACCACTCAAGAGCCATATTAGGAATTTCAGTTCCGGGGTGTGGGGCTGGTCTGGCAACCACCCTCAAAGGGGTTATGTCAAGTATATCATAATGTATCAAATCTGGAGCCAAAAATTAATTTCTTTCATGTTTTGACAATAAAAGAGGACATTTTGGGCTCATTTGGAGCATTACATCTCTGAACAGAAATTCTATAACCCAAATAGGGCTGTTAAAATGGTCGAAAAAAGATGTAAATCAGCCCAAATGAGTACCAAATGTTGGTCTATAATCCTGAAATTTGGCCAGAATATAGTCTGTAACTAGCTAAATCTGACTGCACAGGTTTTAGAATTACATCTGATATAGCAGTGACTCCTGGTGTGGTATTTGGACCCCAGCAGGCCTGTAATACGCCTGCTGGGGGGTGCATTAAGATATACTCATATCTTGCCCAGTAAGGCAGAAGTAAGGCTATAAACCATATTTTTTGTGAGTGTGGGAGCCACTAAGAGAGAATTAAGTAGTGTATTCCTTAAGAAATACACAACAAGCTCAAACTGCATGTCTTGGGAGTGCATGTAGCGAGGGTACCACTAAATGGCAAATCAGTCAAAAACACCCCTTAAAGTTGCTGTATCTGGCTCAAATTTTCACAAAAAACTCAGTTTATATCAGAGAATAATATTGCATTGGTCTGAACCACTCAAGAGCCATATTAGGAATTTCAGTTCCGGGGTGTGGGGCTGGTCTGGCAACCCCCCTCAAAGGGGTTATGTCAAGTATATCATAATGTATCAAATCTGGAGCCAAAAATTAATTTCTTTCATGTTTTGACAATAAAAGAGGACATTTTGGGCTCATTTGGAGCATTACATCTCTGAACAGAAATTCTATAACCCAAATAGGGCTGTTAAAATGGTCGAAAAAAGATGTAAATCAGCCCAAATGAGTACCAAATGTTGGTCTATAATCCTGAAATTTGGCCAGAATATAGTCTGTAACTAGCTAAATCTGACTGCACAGGTTTTAGAATTACATCTGATATAGCAGTGACTCCTGGTGTGGTATTTGGACCCCAGCAGGCCTGTAATACGCCTGCTGGGGGGTGCATTAAGATATACTCATATCTTGCCCAGTAAGGCAGAAGTAAGGCTATAAACCATATTTTTTGTGAGTGTGGGAGCCACTAAGAGAGAATTAAGTAGTGTATTCCTTAAGAAATACACAACAAGCTCAAACTGCATGTCTTGGGAGTGCATGTAGCGAGGGTACCACTAAATGGCAAATCAGTCAAAAACACCCCTTAAAGTTGCTGTATCTGGCTCAAATTTTCACAAAAAACTCAGTTTATATCAGAGAATAATATTGCATTGGTCTGAACCACTCAAGAGCCATATTAGGAATTTCAGTTCCGGGGTGTGGGGCTGGTCTGGCAACCCCCCTCAAAGGGGTTATGTCAAGTATATCATAATGTATCAAATCTGGAGCCAAAAATTAATTTCTTTCATGTTTTGACAATAAAAGAGGACATTTTGGGCTCATTTGGAGCATTACATCTCTGAACAGAAATTCTATAACCCAAATAAGGCTGTTAAAATGGTCGAAAAAAGATGTAAATCAGCCCAAATGAGTACCAAATGTTGGTCTATAATCCTGAAATTTGGCCAGAATATAGTCTGTAACTAGCTAAATCTGACTGCACAGGTTTTAGAATTACATCTGATATAGCAGTGACTCCTGGTGTGGTATTTGGACCCCAGCAGGCCTGTAATACGCCTGCTGGGGGGTGCATTAAGATATACTCATATCTTGCCCAGTAAGGCAGAAGTAAGGCTATAAACCATATTTTTTGTGAGTGTGGGAGCCACTAAGAGAGAATTAAGTAGTGTATTCCTTAAGAAATACACAACAAGCTCAAACTGCATGTCTTGGGAGTGCATGTAGCGAGGGTACCACTAAATGGCAAATCAGTCAAAAACACCCCTTAAAGTTGCTGTATCTGGCTCAAATTTTCACAAAAAACTCAGTTTATATCAGAGAATAATATTGCATTGGTCTGAACCACTCAAGAGCCATATTAGGAATTTCAGTTCCGGGGTGTGGGGCTGGTCTGGCAACCACCCTCAAAGGGGTTATGTCAAGTATATCATAATGTATCAAATCTGGAGCCAAAAATTAATTTCTTTCATGTTTTGACAATAAAAGAGGACATTTTGGGCTCATTTGGAGCATTACATCTCTGAACAGAAATTCTATAACCCAAATAAGGCTGTTAAAATGGTCGAAAAAAGATGTAAATCAGCCCAAATGAGTACCAAATGTTGGTCTATAATCCTGAAATTTGGCCAGAATATAGTCTGTAACTAGCTAAATCTGACTGCACAGGTTTTAGAATTACATCTGATATAGCAGTGACTCCTGGTGTGGTATTTGGACCCCAGCAGGCCTGTAATACGCCTGCTGGGGGGTGCATTAAGATATACTCATATCTTGCCCAGTAAGGCAGAAGTAAGGCTATAAACCATATTTTTTGTGAGTGTGGGAGCCACTAAGAGAGAATTAAGTAGTGTATTCCTTAAGAAATACACAACAAGCTCAAACTGCATGTCTTGGGAGTGCATGTAGCGAGGGTAACACTAAATGGCAAATCAGTCAAAAACACCCCTTAAAGTTGCTGTATCTGGCTCAAATTTTCACAAAAAACTCAGTTTATATCAGAGAATAATATTGCATTGGTCTGAACCACTCAAGAGCCATATTAGGAATTTCAGTTCCGGGGTGTGGGGCTGGTCTGGCAACCACCCTCAAAGGGGTTATGTCAAGTATATCATAATGTATCAAATCTGGAGCCAAAAATTAATTTCTTTCATGTTTTGACAATAAAAGAGGACATTTTGGGCTCATTTGGAGCATTACATCTCTGAACAGAAATTCTATAACCCAAATAGGGCTGTTAAAATGGTCGAAAAAAGATGTAAATCAGCCCAAATGAGTACCAAATGTTGGTCTATAATCCTGAAATTTGGCCAGAATATAGTCTGTAACTAGCTAAATCTGACTGCACAGGTTTTAGAATTACATCTGATATAGCAGTGACTCCTGGTGTGGTATTTGGACCCCAGCAGGCCTGTAATACGCCTGCTGGGGGGTGCATTAAGATATACTCATATCTTGCCCAGTAAGGCAGAAGTAAGGCTATAAACCATATTTTTTGTGAGTGTGGGAGCCACTAAGAGAGAATTAAGTAGTGTATTCCTTAAGAAATACACAACAAGCTCAAACTGCATGTCTTGGGAGTGCATGTAGCGAGGGTACCACTAAATGGCAAATCAGTCAAAAACACCCCTTAAAGTTGCTGTATCTGGCTCAAATTTTCACAAAAAACTCAGTTTATATCAGAGAATAATATTGCATTGGTCTGAACCACTCAAGAGCCATATTAGGAATTTCAGTTCCGGGGTGTGGGGCTGGTCTGGCAACCCCCCTCAAAGGGGTTATGTCAAGTATATCATAATGTATCAAATCTGGAGCCAAAAATTAATTTCTTTCATGTTTTGACAATAAAAGAGGACATTTTGGGCTCATTTGGAGCATTACATCTCTGAACAGAAATTCTATAACCCAAATAGGGCTGTTAAAATGGTCGAAAAAAGATGTAAATCAGCCAAATGAGTACCAAATGTTGGTCTATAATCCTGAAATTTGGCCAGAATATAGTCTGTAACTAGCTAAATCTGACTGCACAGGTTTTAGAATTACATCTGATATAGCAGTGACTCCTGGTGTGGTATTTGGACCCCAGCAGGCCTGTAATACGCCTGCTGGGGGGTGCATTAAGATATACTCATATCTTGCCCAGTAAGGCAGAAGTAAGGCTATAAACCATATTTTTTGTGAGTGTGGGAGCCACTAAGAGAGAATTAAGTAGTGTATTCCTTAAGAAATACACAACAAGCTCAAACTGCATGTCTTGGGAGTGCATGTAGCGAGGGTACCACTAAATGGCAAATCAGTCAAAAACACCCCTTAAAGTTGCTGTATCTGGCTCAAATTTTCACAAAAAACTCAGTTTATATCAGAGAATAATATTGCATTGGTCTGAACCACTCAAGAGCCATATTAGGAATTTCAGTTCCGGGGTGTGGGGCTGGTCTGGCAACCCCCCTCAAAGGGGTTATGTCAAGTATATCATAATGTATCAAATCTGGAGCCAAAAATTAATTTCTTTCATGTTTTGACAATAAAAGAGGACATTTTGGGCTCATTTGGAGCATTACATCTCTGAACAGAAATTCTATAACCCAAATAGGGCTGTTAAAATGGTCGAAAAAAGATGTAAATCAGCCCAAATGAGTACCAAATGTTGGTCTATAATCCTGAAATTTGGCCAGAATATAGTCTGTAACTAGCTAAATCTGACTGCACAGGTTTTAGAATTACATCTGATATAGCAGTGACTCCTGGTGTGGTATTTGGACCCCAGCAGGCCTGTAATACGCCTGCTGGGGGGTGCATTAAGATATACTCATATCTTGCCCAGTAAGGCAGAAGTAAGGCTATAAACCATATTTTTTGTGAGTGTGGGAGCCACTAAGAGAGAATTAAGTAGTGTATTCCTTAAGAAATACACAACAAGCTCAAACTGCATGTCTTGGGAGTGCATGTAGCGAGGGTACCACTAAATGGCAAATCAGTCAAAAACACCCCTTAAAGTTGCTGTATCTGGCTCAAATTTTCACAAAAAACTCAGTTTATATCAGAGAATAATATTGCATTGGTCTGAACCACTCAAGAGCCATATTAGGAATTTCAGTTCCGGGGTGTGGGGCTGGTCTGGCAACCCCCTCAAAGGGGTTATGTCAAGTATATCATAATGTATCAAATCTGGAGCCAAAATTAATTTCTTTCATGTTTTGACAATAAAAGAGGACATTTTGGGCTCATTTGGAGCATTACATCTCTGAACAGAAATTCTATAACCCAAATAAGGCTGTTAAAATGGTCGAAAAAAAGATGTAAATCAGCCCAAATGAGTACCAAATGTTGGTCTATAATCCTGAAATTTGGCCAGAATATAGTCTGTAACTAGCTAAATCTGACTGCACAGGTTTTAGAATTACATCTGATATAGCAGTGACTCCTGGTGTGGTATTTGGACCCCAGCAGGCCTGTAATACGCCTGCTGGGGGGTGCATTAAGATATACTCATATCTTGCCCAGTAAGGCAGAAGTAAGGCTATAAACCATATTTTTTGTGAGTGTGGGAGCCACTAAGAGAGAATTAAGTAGTGTATTCCTTAAGAAATACACAACAAGCTCAAACTGCATGTCTTGGGAGTGCATGTAGCGAGGGTAACACTAAATGGCAAATCAGTCAAAAACACCCCTTAAAGTTGCTGTATCTGGCTCAAATTTTCACAAAAAACTCAGTTTATATCAGAGAATAATATTGCATTGGTCTGAACCACTCAAGAGCCATATTAGGAATTTCAGTTCCGGGGTGTGGGGCTGGTCTGGCAACCACCCTCAAAGGGGTTATGTCAAGTATATCATAATGTATCAAATCTGGAGCCAAAAATTAATTTCTTTCATGTTTTGACAATAAAAGAGGACATTTTGGGCTCATTTGGAGCATTACATCTCTGAACAGAAATTCTATAACCCAAATAAGGCTGTTAAAATGGTCGAAAAAAGATGTAAATCAACCAAATGAGTACCAAATGTTGGTCTATAATCCTGAAATTTGGCCAGAATATAGTCTGTAACTAGCTAAATCTGACTGCACGGTTTTAGAATTACATCTGATATAGCAGTGACTCCTGGTGTGGTATTTGGACCCCAGCAGGCTGTAATACGCCTGCTGGGGGGTGCATTAAGATATACTCATATCTTGCCCAGTAAGGCAGAAGTAAGGCTATAAACCATATTTTTTGTGAGTGTGGGAGCCACTAAGAGAGAATTAAGTAGTGTATTCCTTAAGAAATACACAACAAGCTCAAACTGCATGTCTTGGGAGTGCATGTAGCGAGGGTAACACTAAATGGCAAATCAGTCAAAAACACCCCCTTAAAGTTGCTGTATCTGGCTCAAATTTTCACAAAAAACTCAGTTTATTATCAGAGAATAATATTGCATTGGTCTGAACCACACTAGAGCCATATTAGGAATTTCAGTTCCGGGGTGTGGGGCTGGTCTGGCAACCACCCTCAAAGGGTTTAGGTCAAGTATTATCATAATGTACTCAAATCTGGAGCCAAAAATTAATTTCTTTCATGTTTTGACAATAAAAGAGGACATTTGGTGCTCATTTGGAGCATTACATCTCTGAACAGAAATTCTCTAACCCAAATAGGGCTGTTAAAATGGTCGAAAAAAGATGTAAATCAGCCCAAATGAGTACCAAATGTTGGTCTATAATCCTGAAATTTGGCCAGAATATAGTCTGTAACTAGCTAAATCTGACTGCACAGGTTTTAGAATTACATCTGATATAGCAGTGACTCCTGGTGTGGTATTTGGACCCCAGCAGGCCTGTATAGCCTGCTGGGGGGTGCATTAAGATATACTCATATCTTGCCCAGAAGGCAGAAGTAAGCTATAAACCATATTTTTTGTGAGTGTGGGAGCCCACTAAGAGAGAGAATTAAGTAGTGTATTCCCTTAAGAAATACACAAAAGCTCAAACTGCATGTCTTGGGAGTGCATGTAGCGAGGGTACCACTAAATGGCAAATCAGTCAAAAACACCCCTTAAAGTTGCTGTATCTGG
>CAXHLB010000281.1:0-16471 GCA_964017235.1 Sabellastarte sp. h YS-2021
ATTGGCACAAGAAGAAAAAGTCCAGCAAATAGGCCAAGCTGGCCAAGAACCCAGCAGCTGAAGCCACCACCAACTTGGCATTTCTACTGCTCCCAAACTGAGCCATCCATGCTGAAGCACAGACGCTTAAAATGGCAAAGGTTAAACAACAAAATTGCTCGAAAACAATGGCACATTTCATGCTGAATGAGGAGTAAATGTCAGTTGTTCTGAACAAGATTGAAAGACCGGAGAAAATCAGTGCTGAAGCTGAGACTATGTTGTAGAAAGACATCGCATCTCCTGGAGTGTGGATCGATGTCATCAGTGTGCAGCTGATACCCACAGCAAAGGTGGCCTTAGAGAAAGAAGAGATGTAGTAACTATGTTTATTCCTTTCAGAGAAACACTTACAACTTGTGCCAGCCTCAGAACTCCACAAGGACTCTTCAAGAATCGAATGCCAGACTGTGACCTGTTCTCCTCCTCCATTGTCCACGTTCTGTACTCGAATAAAAGGCTTTCAGCAATTGCTTTGCATTGATAAAAGCCAATACTATACCTGCAGTTGCTAAAACGTTGTAAATAATTAACGTCCTTCACGCACTCACACAAAATTAGGTTAAACACAATCAAGAGAGCACTAAAATCAATAAGTAGCCTTTTCCCTTAAAAATAGCCTTTTAAAAGTTGTGTTTTGGCAAGTTGTTTTGCGTCACTGTCAAAGGCAACAGCAACAGTTGTGCATGGTGATGATGCTATTCTTAAGGCACACGCAAAGCACTTGCAGCACGCAGTACTATACCTGGAATTGACGCAACCGCTCGCGCTCGCGTGGCCCTTGCGTTGTGTATACATACGCAGGCCACTACTATTTTAATATTATTATCAACATCAGGATCACCCTCCTTCTTTAATGTGCTTCAACACTCTTTAAACTCTGCAAAGAACCGTAACCGGCACTTCCTGGATTCCAAATGCAAAGAGTTGCAGCACTGCAGTCCTCAAAGAGGCCACACTGTGCTGCCTGTAAATAGTGCATGCCCAAAGTGGTAGCACAGGTAAAATGGGCACATTTACAACTACGCAGTTGTTTATTTAGTATATGTACTGATAACCCTGTCCACAGAATCCCACAAAGTGCACTGCAAACATTTTTGTCTTAAAACCAACCTCTTTAAACTTATATTTTTAAAGAGCCTTCTTCAAAAGCCCACTTTATGCACTATTTCCACTAATTTTAACTCAAAAAGGCCTCAAAATCACCGTCTGAAGTTAAAAATTGTTCCTTTGCACTTTCACTGGTTTTTTTATTCTTTAGTTGCAATTTCCCGCAAAAAAAAACTTTAAAGATGAATAATATTAAGTAAAAAATACTTCGAAGACCACTTAAGGTGAAGTGTGAAAATTGCAGTAACAATCCTGACCTCAATGAAAAACTTTAGATGAACATCCTTGGTCATTACAGATCCCTTGAATAGGCCTATGTTTTTAAGGGTTTTTTTGTGAATAAATGGGGGACCAAGTGGTACTTCATAAATATCACTGTGTACATGAAACAGTTTAAAAACTGTAGCCGAAAAATTCCCACATAAATTGTGGCTGTTATCTTCAATTAATATAATGATTGTAGTATGTAGCAATTAACATCTTGCTTCTGGTTTTTTTCCTGAAAAAAAAAAGACTCAGCAACAAAAACCAGTGCCTTTTTTGCAATGAACTTTTTAGAAGAAAAACTGCATCATCATCCCACAACAAAGTGCACCTTTTTATATTTTAAAGGAGGAAAAAGTGCTGGCATCGTTCATACATAATTCATAAGGCGTCTCTCTCTCTCTCTTTCTCCTTGTTATTGTTGCCTCTTCCCAGAATTTTTGTTTGCCCTACATATAATGTTTTTTTCTGTGTAAATAACAGAGAGAGAGAGATGTTTATATATATAAGACTTTGGTGGAAAAAAAGGGGCAAAATGCAACTCTTTCTATTCAAATATATGTGCATAAAATTTGGGGGGGGGGGAGAGAAACTTGGATGAATTGATGATATATATCTATTTATGCTCGACCCAGAAAAATAAGTTAAGCTCCTGAATACATAATTTCTGCGTCATTGTATAAATATTCAATTGCAATATTCAGGCCCAGTAGGCCTGAGATGTCAACGTAAGTGTTGCTTAAGGGGGGGGAGCCAGATTGAATGTATAAAATATTCATCAGCGCAGAGTCTGGACTCGTTTATACAGTAGGGCTCTGCATAATTTTGAAAAGTTTTTTTTTTCAGGATCAAGGTCATTTGGGAAAATGAGGTTGCATTGTAATGTGTACGTAGTGGGTCTGGCTAAACTTGCAGAATTTATTATGAGGTCCTTGACCTGGGTTGACGACAACAACCGACTGAATTCCTATGAGCAGCAAAAGTTCCACTACATCAAAATTCTATCTCCGTTTTTGTACACTTCTTTTTGTGCTTCTCTGTTGTAATAATAATGATAAAATTATTCAGGATGAGAGTTCATTTTTTTGTGTGAGTGTGCACCAAACGACGACGCTAAAAAGAGTTCTGATCGTATGTTGCCATACACATAGCTAAATAGAAAATAAGCCGCAACTACTAATGACAAAAATTACATTTTCTTTCTCTTTTTTTCGAATTCAAGAGCTTGAGGCAGTTTTTTGTTGAAATGATGAAACAATAGCTTTGAATATAATATGATGATGCCTCTTGCTGCCCCTGCTTTATGCTCACTGTGTGTCTGTTGCCTGGAAAATGATGAATTTTCGATCGGTAGCTGAAGCCAGATGCCCTCAACTTTTACTTCATAACTTTGCTGTGAGGGTTTATAAATGACTTTTTAAAAAGTGTTTTCTCCACATTTTGGTTAAAACCTTAATTAATTTGCAACTTAAAAATTCTTTAGTAGATCTTAAATAAGTAGCCCAATGACGTCACAATGGTTTGAAATAAAGTTAGTAGTAATACATTTTTTTCTGTATAAGGACCTTATACTATAGGAAAGCCTAAAAATGCTGCTCAAGTTCAGAGTTGTTTAAAAAAATAAAGTTGGTCAAATTGGATCCCAAATAAATATTACTACAAGTACTACTAAGTCACTTATCACCTACTGCAGCAAACATCCGTGAAATGTAATGAAGCTCTGAACCAACATTGAACCTTGATAATCAGATTGCTAGCAAAAAAAAAAAAAAATAATGCATTGTTCACAAGTTCAAGGCAAACCTTCTTACGTCTGTTTTTTCATATCTCACACTTGAATGACCTCTTAAGTTATGTAACTATTTCTAAAACCGCAGTAAGCTCGTAGAAGTAACCATTTTGAACAAACCTTAAAGCTACAAGGTTTTTGGGCCCAAGTTAAAGGCCAAAGTCTATTATATTAAAATCATTATCAGCAGTTCCTGCTCAAGAGAACAAATACAGTTTATCATATAAAATAAAGGATTTGCAAAAAGTTTACATCACTACAACACCATGGACTTCTATAAGGCTTTGCTTTGCCTCCTACCATTGGTTGCATTTGCCCAGGTGAGTGGTTTTTGTCATAAAGACTTTCTTTGTAGTGATGCAAGCCACTGTCCCTTTAGGGAGACACTGTGTTTTCCTTTTATTCTGGCGAAGAATTCCTTTGTGAAATCAACTGGTTCAATTTCGTGCCGGATGAAGTGTCTTACGCCGCTTACAACTTGCTGGACCATGACCTCTGCCCAAGTAACGAGGCTACATCCATGAGGATAAAACGTGGAGTGGCTGGCACCATCATCAAAGTCTATGACAGTGAATTTGCTGCCTTAAATGACGATTACATGACCGTCCAAGTCAAGGAAGATTTTGACGGAGAAATTCCCTTGAAAACATTCGAGGAAGATTACGAAGATAATTTTATCTCGGCCAAGTACAGGCGCCACGATGGATTTAATGGGACTGCATCTTTTGTGACCATTGAAGGTTGCACCTGTTTGTAATCTGCTATAATTATATGATTTATGAAGTTTGTACGTTGAAGCAGAGTTGTTGTCTTTAAGAACGTTTTGTCTTCATCAATAAACAGTAGTATTTTTTTCAAAATTTGTTATGTAGTGAATTTCTTAAATTTAGTTTAAAAATTATATCAACATTGGTATAACACAAATTTGATTTTCAAAATTTGTTATGTAGTGAATTTCTTAAATTTAGTTAAAAAATTAAATAAACATTGGTATAACACAAATTTGATTTTCAATCTTTGTTATGTAGTGAATTTATAAATTTAGGGTTTTTTTTATCAATTTATTCAAAAGGTATACTTTTCAGTAGTATGCATGAACATTTTTGATTAAATCAACCTTTACAGGATTAAAGTTTGGTCTCAAAATTACCATTTGGGTTTATTTTATATCACGATTTTTGTAGCTGCTATAGTAAAATACTACACTGGTCTACTTAATAAATTGTTAAATTTATCAATCTATTGATATACATAGTAGTAACTTTTTGGTAACATTGATACGTAGTACATTGTTAAATAACAGTAAAAGTTTTAAAAAATCAGCGCTTCGCTGGCGAGGAATGGATAAACCACAAAGAGGCACACTTCAGCTTTCAAGCCCTGAAATATGGTGGCAACGACGACTTCAGATACGAAAAGAAATGAAGAAAGAGATACTTTATCAGGGGTAGATGAGTAAGCACTTCATGTTAGGTTGAGACGTCTTAAAAAGAATGTCCATAAGGAAGAGATGGTTGACCTATTCCCCCTGAAAAAAAAAAACAGGGAAGAGAAAAAAAAGCGAAGAATATAAATATACTGTCAAACATTTCAAAAAAAAAATCGAAATGCCTTTCGCTTCTTCTTTCGAATTAATGATATTCTGTTTCTCCGTTTGATCTGTGGCCATCTCTCTCTCCTCGCAGTCGTTTCCTCGGGGCAAAACTACCAACATTTTTGACAATTTTGCCCCCGCCAAAGTATCAATTACCGTTTCTCTAAACGGTTGCCTTTTCCCCGAAAAATAAAATACAAAAGATCGACATATTTCACCGCGAAAAAAAAAACATACTGAGCGAAATGATGGATGGATCTCCTCCACCCCCTGGACGACTGACTTGAAACACTCCCCCCCCCCCTCTTTCCCGGGGCACAATTTGTCAAGCTCTGTTTTTCAGACATTAAAACCAGTCTTAGATTGCTCTCAGGTCGATGACATATTTGTGAAATTCCGATGGCTCGTGTGCGCGCTTCGAAGAAGCAAAAACAATGAAGGAATTTTCCGGTAAACCGCATCGTTTCCTTTAGGGAGAGAAAGAACAATTTTCTGGAGTAGTTCATGAAGTTTGGTGTGTGTTTTTCGTCCTCTCAATATGTGTCACAATCAGAGAGAGAGAGGGAAAAAGGGTGCTGAAGGATCCTCCTTATCATCATCAACTGAATGATGACAATTTTTTGGCGTGAAAGCCAAAATATAGTCCATTGTGGTTGCTCAACTTGGTGGAAAATCAAAAAACTGTCGCTGCCAGACTTTCTCTCTCCAGTAGAAAAAAAAAGAATGCAAAAAATATTTATAAAAATAACTCTACTTTATTGAACAAGTTGGCTATAAAGTTCAAAGCACCGAAATGAACATAAATTGGGCTACACCATCTCAGAATGGCCTCCTAACTTTGGATGTTCTTGGCATAATTACCATGGGATCAATATTAAATTTGGACAATTTTCTGACTTTTACAAAATCTAGATTTACTCATTTAAAGTATCCAAGTATCAATTCTTTGCTTCATTTTCATGAAAAACTGAGAAAGATTTTTTTTTCTAATTACGAAATTTTTGTCAGATTTTTGAAAAAAGGTGTTTTTAATGTCTTTATTGTATGGATGGTGTAGATGTATTAAACATGGTTAAGGAGCAAATGTAGTGTTTTAAGGAGGCAAGAAGACTTTCAAGAGAATAGGTGTCAAAGAGTCTTTTGTAATTTTGTCAGATGGTAACCGTTTGGAGCACAGGAAAATCTGCTAGCACACATATTTAGTAGATAAATAAGTTAGGGTGACACTGAGTTGTAGTCTATAGTAGTTTATAGTGGGAAGTCAATTTAAGGTCTACCAGGGAACCAGTTGCCATTTGCTGTCGGGGAAAAATGTTTTTCTTGTGCAAGGGGTTGCAATATATAAATCATATACACTGAATTCCAAGAAAAGAGTTTATATAGAAGAGAGAGAGAGAGAGAGAGAAAAATCGAAAAAAAAACATTCTGCCAACTGGAAAGATATATGGGATTATTTTCTGTAATGTACGTGAGATGCCGTTACCCATATTTTTTTTTCTTGGTCCGAAATGAAAAATTGTTGAATTCAAGAACTTCGCTTTGCAAGAAGAGAAAGGAAAATCCGCCCACCGATTTATGAACTGTTTCTTCAGCTTAATTAAAATGAGCTGAGTGTGTGATTGAAAAAAAAAACGCAAAATGTTGGAACCAATTAATTCTGAACCCTAATGTCAAGATTGTGTATAGACACAACAGCAACACATGTGGTTTATACATTCCCCCTCTCAATCCGGATGGTTTTTAAGACTAAAAGATGGTTCATTTGGTAATGGTTCTCTGTGGTTGTATGGTCGGTTTTTTTCTGGTTGCCAATTTGCCAAGATGAGATTTTTTTTGACTTTTTATGGGTAAAAGGCAATTCTGCCCCCCCCCCTTTCTCTATACCATAAAATCATCTTAATGAAATGATGCTGTTTCCCGCAAAATAAGAATATAAGGCTGCATCTTCTTCGAAGTAGATTGTTTACGAGAGATTGTGGATAACAACAAAGTCTGACGATATCCAGAATGTAGTCTTTTTTTTTTTCTTTTTTTTTTTCTGAACAACAACAAAAAATTGGGGAAATCGCAGACAGGCTTTCGCTTCAGTGAATGTTTATTCAGTATTATAAAAAGAGAGAGAGAGATTCGGGTGGAAGATAAAGAAATACATTTTGTGGTATAATTTCTGTTACTATTTGCTGCTTATTTAGAACTACGTACACTCTGGTAGATATTGTACCAAGATAAACATATGTAAGAGCAATCAACCAAAATAGAAATGTTGTGTGCGTGAAACACTAGACTTTGAATCCGATTTTGTCTTAGTTTCCCGCAAAAAAAGGTCTCTCCAAGGAAGGATTAACATTCTCCAGTTTCTGTTAACACCTTTCATCTGTTTGGTTTTTGTTTAATTCCCAACCCTTTTTGGTCCCCAGTGACGGTATTTTATGCAAGCAAGGTTTTTTTTTTCAAATAAAAGAGAGGATGTTCCACTTTTATGAAACAAAATGACCTCTTTTTTCCCTCAGTTTAAAAAACCTTGACTGCGCAACAACAACAAAAAATGCTTGAAAACCTCAACTCAAATTCATCAACGTCGACCATTTTTGTCGTCAAAAAAAAAGAAGAAGCCAAGAATGGAAGTTCTTCAGCAACTTTGTATATTTTACAAACAAAAAAACCTTTTTTAATACTTTTCGATCGTGGATTATTACGGCTTCTTTCCGCTATAGATTTTGTGGATCTCTTGCTAATCTGCTAATGGCATTAGATCCAAAAAAGAACTCTCTTTTTTCGATTTAATCGAAAATGCGGGACAGATGCAAACGACAACTTTATTGGGCCGTGTGATGACGTGCGTGTGGTCAGCATTAATAATGAAACAAAGTGCGAAAAACCCAAACACACATGTCCCCCCCCTGAACCCCCCCCCTTCGTCATGATTAACAACATCACTGACCAACTGACACCATCAATATTTACACAATATGCTGTCTTTTGGCAGTAATTGAGAAACAATTGCTATTTTGTATGTAGCGTGTGCGCGGTTTCCCCGAAAAATATAAGAGAATATACGATAAAGACCTGCGAAAAAATAAGCTTCTTTTTTTTTTCTTTTTAAAAAAGAGATGAAAATTGCCTTTGAAAATGTGCCTTCGAGGCTTGTTACAGCATTGAGTTAAAGATGCCGACTTATTTACTCATTGTCCAGAGCTGCCTTTTCCCAGAATTTTTTTTTAAAACAAAAAAAAGAGGGCCATCATCATTTCGAAGGAAAAGTGCACTTTTTTTAGAGTTGATTTATTTCGTCACGAATGCATCGTAATTGCAAGTCGAAATTGTTCACATGGAAAATGAAAATATTGTAATTTTATTCCACGAGTTTTTGCACAAAACGACGACGATCCTTTTTTCCTTCGAAGGTTTTTTTTTCAGAAATTGCATCATAAACATTTTGGCCAATTGTGAAAGTGTAGGAGTTTTCGATCAGAATGATTCCCGCTGCGAAACGTTCTTGGAAGTTGAGAAAAGAGAAATATGTGTGGATAGATAGTGGTTTGGCATAATATGTTGAGGCGAAATTATAGACCCTCAGAAAAAAAAAATTGGTGGAGAGAAGAGAAAAAAATTAACTCGGGATGAAAATATGTGAGGAAGGTCGTAAACTTGTCTCATTGGCTCTCTGGAAAAAAGTACTTGTTAAAGAGGTCCAGCCCACTTTGAAGCCAGATATATATATGTACACACTTAACACCCAACAACATGAACTGATGCTTGAGAAAGATAATCTCAGTTCAACACCACCTCGCTCTCCTAAAACAGAAGATATATTTAACAATCTTTATATTTTGTTCTCCCTCTTTTAAGGTTTTCTGCGCCAAATATTATGGATCTAATTACCTTCAGATTTTTTAATGTTACTCTTTTTTTTTGGAGGGAAAAGGACAATTGACGGTCAGACGATTAACTGTAAGACAGCTCACAGTTAGACATTTCCCTGTAACTGAAGAAATATTCTATAGTAGAGTTTCTGTATTAAATTTTATTTGGATTTTTTTAACATCAGATTTTTTAAGTAAAGACAATTGACGGTCAGATATTTGACTGTAAGACATCTCACAGTTAGTCATTCGCCTGTAAATGAATAAAAACTACTTACAGGTTTCTGAGTCAAATACTATTATGGATCTAATTACCATGATAATTTTTAAGAGTAAAAAGACATTTGACGGTCAGAAAATTGCTTGCTTGTCAGTTTGCAGAATTTTTACCTCATTTTCCGTGTCAATAGCACGTATGGTACAAATTACCTTGAAATCTTTGGAATTTCTGTTTTACATAGGAAAAGGACAAAAGGCAATTACTATAGTAGACAGTTTGACTGTAAGACATCTCACGGTTAGACATTGATATGAAAGCTTAATCAGAAAAGCACTCTTGCAGATGAAGCTATTATAGTAGTATCAGTTGTAGGATTAGTATAGACATTTGTCAGTGAGTCATTTGCCAGGACCATGATAGGCGAGACATTTGCCTCTAGGACATTTGACTGCAGTTGATTATGGAGCCCATCCACTTTGACATAATTAATGTGTGTCCTCTCTAAAATCTGCACCAAAAAAGAGACATTTAAATGGTGGTGGTGGGACGTGTCTCAAAGACATTTATGAATACAGCTCTATTCATTAATTAAACTGAATTGCATGCAATAAAGGACACTTGACGGTGAGACATCTCCCGGACCCATTAATTTAATGAAATCTCCCATGTTTTTTGGGTGGTAGGAAGTATCATCAATTAGGATTCCGATAAAGGACATTTGCCGGTGGTTTAACGACCGTTAAGTGGCGAAAACAACATGTTTGTCGGTCGACCTTTTCTCTTATGGCAGTAAATGACCGGAAATGGAAAATGGAAATTTAATTTACTGGAAAAAAGGACTGTGTATTTTTGGTGTAGCCTTTGAGAAGCGCGCGAGAAAGAGAAAAGCTTTCAAAGGATTAACTTTGATGCGTGGTGCAGTTTGGCGCAAAAACAGAAAGATTAGTTGATTAAAAACAACAATATATAGAGCTGCGAAATAGTGTACTATATGCTATGGTGTGGAAAGAGAGAAGTAATCTCTCCCCTCAATGTTTGTCTTTGAGCACGATATTAATAGCCCCGAGTTATCCTCGTACGTGTGCCGATGTTTACGCCTTCAGTCATCAAAATCTGACAGTCATCCTTTCTTCCTCTCTGTGTCATCGATACTGTGTTCGTTTTTTTTTCTGCCTTTTGTGAGCTCTCCATGATTTGACATAATTTCGATGGCATTATTCTGAGCTTAAACTGACTGACTGCTACTGCAAAAGGCTCTGTTATAAATCAACCCGTTTACTTTGTGTTTCGCGCGCTGTATGTACAGCAAGCAGAGAGTAAATATATGTATATCGACGCCCCATTGTTTCCGTGGCAGATGGACCCGAAAATTATTTCCGTGCCTTGTGTCTCCTTTTTAATATCACAATCGTCTCATGAATCACTCCGTATTACAAACTGAAGGACAGTTTTTATTTCAGTACAGCAGTATATTTAAAACCTACTATACTATTGTATTTATATTGCTATAGCTGATTACCCGTTGCCTGGATCAAAAGTCAATTATGGAAATTACTACAAAGTTGATTTTCCAGATTAAAATACTTATTGTAACTTCCAGTGATGTTTGTTCCACATTTTTAAGAGGCTTTGCTGCAGTTTCCCGCAATTTTTTCTAATCAAGTGTATTTTGGAGATATTTTGGGAAAAGTTTAAAGTTCTGAAGAATTTTCAGGATTTTAGGCCAAGTTTTCATTGCAAGTTCCAAAACAAAAGTTTTAAAACATTCTCAAAGTTAAGATGTTGCTTCACAGGTGTTCAAGACACAGGAATTGAGGTCTGTTGTTGTTGTTTATCGGTGACAAATTGTTCAATGTTGACATTTGTGTAAATGTGCATAACATATATTTCCATGGAGCACTTTTTATGGGGGGACAATTAGTGACGATTTCTGCACTTGTTATGGCAGCTCTCTTGAACAAAGTGTGACAAGTGGGACACCCTGTATACAGTACACTATAACTTTTTATGGCTAATGAGGGATGAGCGCGTTGACAAAATGCTCGCTTGGGGATCGAGGAGAGAAAAAGGTGGCAAAAAATATCTCATAATTGGAAGCTTCGAAAAAAAACGGGAGCGATCAATAAAATAGATATTTGACTGTCGTGGTCACAGTGGGTAAATATGGAGGCTGATCTCCAGGAAAATAAACCTCACATATGTGAAAGATTAGGGTTTTTTAATGTCATACAAAAAGACCCAATAGAAGGGGGGGGGGTGCTAATTAAAGTTTGGGATTTGCAGTGACAGAGTATAATAAAAAAAGGGGTTTTTTGTCTGTTGCAATGCACATTTTTTTACTTTATATGAAGAAGACCCAGTGTGACGGGTGCGGCACGTGGCTGATGAATAGGCTCAAAATAGAGACAGATAACTATACTGCGTATTCATCCCCCCCCCCCGAAAAAAAAGATCAAAATCGAGAAAGGAAAAAAATGCTAAATTGTGTACAAAAAATATCGAGGGATGCACTGCAAACTTTCTCTATTTTTTGTCCTCCTGCACTGTTAATTGTTCCCATGTGTACTGAATATTTGCAGTGTATATAGTATTTAAAAAAAAAAGTATATTCTCCAGTATAGAAACTGTGCAACTGGGGATTTTTTTGTTGTACTGGGTTCAGGATTGAGCAAATAAACCGTTCTTTAATTCATCATTATGGTTTTGCAAAACCATGACTGGTTCTGGCGTTGCTGCCGTCGTTTGTGTGTACATTGGGATAAAGATTTTTTTTATTTTTCGAAACTTTCAAATCTTATTATTTACGTTCCAAATCTAATTTCGAAATCTTTTTTTTTTTCAGGGAAACTGCAGCACACACACACATGCTACTATATATAGTGGCTGTCTTCTACTACTACACATAGTATTTGAGGTCCTATGGGGAAAAATGCTCACATATATATTTGCAGAACGCGTGTGCAATATCCATGCATAAATATCCGTCATTATCTGCTTTCTTAAAGACCCCCTCCACCCATCAATATTATTATTATTAAGCTTAGGAATCTGCCTTTTGTTTATAAGAAGAAAAAAAAAAAGATATTAAAGCTTCTTTTGAGAGAAAAAAATGTATGAGTAGGTCGTGATCCATCAAAGTTATTGCAAAGAGTCTTCTTTATATATGTATATGTAGTAAAAAGGAAAATATTTGAATATGAAAAGATCCTCGGAAAAAAAATATATTCCTGACCTCTTTTGGCCAACGTACATTTTCTTCAAGAAACCTTTGTTCTTCTCGCCACCCGAGGTGCAGTCTTTGACCCTTCCATTTGTTATACAAGTAAAAAGTGTCCCTCAGTAGTTGAGGATTTATCGTTGGATATTCATCATTTCTTAAAAAGGTTGGTTGCATTTTGGTGGAAAAAAAAAATTCCCCTCAAAAAAAAAATATCTTTCGCTCAGCGTGGAATCCGTTTAGGCTCAAACTGAGAATTTCACAGCTATCCTCTCCAAAGTTCAAAACCATACTGAGAACATATCAGTCCTGCCAAATTGACACTGTGTCCGCATGGAATTGGCTTTAAACCCTGGAATTCCAGTCCACATAGTAGCTACAAGATGGACACACTGTGAATTTTTCTTAAAAACGTATGCAATAATCGCACGCAGCTATTTCTCTCTTGATATTATTCCGGGAAGAGGCAGCAAGCCACTTTCAAAACACTATCTCCCCATTCTTCTCGCTAGGTGGCCCCCTATTTGTATACTGTTCACAAGTCATACCGTGGTATCTTGGACTTGGCTTGAATCACTGCACAGTTGACCCAGACCGGGTTTGAGTGGACGCGACGGTACTCCACACTTTGAAGTAATAACAAAACATATGACAAACGAGGCCATTGTTGAAAATGGTGATTCTCACTTTGCCACGGCATTCCCTACTACTTTTTCCCTTTGAAGCAAAATTTTTAGGGCGACATTTTACTTAATACTGCCGAAATTTTATTTTTTTTTGGCCTATTCTTAGAAAAATAACTTTTGCATGATGGACGATTTTTTACATATTGTTTTGCTGTTAAAATTTTTGGGCCTATTTTAGGCAAATTTTTGGCCGAATTTTTCTTTAAACAACTTTTGCATGATGGACGATTTTTTACATATTGCTTTGCTGTTAAAAATTTTGGTCCTATTTTAGGCCAATTTTTGCCTATTTTTGGCCGAATTTTCATAAAAAAAATTTGCATGATGGACAATTTTTTACATATTGTTTTGCTGTAAAAAATTTTGGGCCTATTTTTAGGCCGAATTTGCTTAAAACAACTTTTGCATGATGGACAATTTTCTTCATATTGTTTTGCTGTACAAAATGGGACGATTTTTTGAAGATTTCTGCCGATTTTTGACCGAATTCTCTTAAAATATAACTTTTGCATGATGGACAATTTTTTACATATTGTTTTGTTGTACAAAATTTTTGGCCGATTTTCGGCCGAATTATCTGCAAAATTACTATTTGTTTGGTGAATATTTTGTCACATATTGCCAATTTTGCCAATTTTTCAACTTACTTTTGCCTAATTTTTGGGCTTACTTTTGACGAATTCCTGCCAGTGTTTCTGCAAAAAAAAATCTTGTAAGATGTTTATGATGAAGTAAAGGAGAAAAATGAGAAATTGAGCGACACCTGTCAACGGTCTCAAGTGAATCTTCCACGCCCCCTGGTGGTCGACTTTAAAATAACAGTGTTTCACTTAAAAATGTTCATTGAAGAGCACAAAATTTCCTGACATTGACCAAGTTACTGCTGCTAACTTCATTGAGAAGTAAGGAAGAAAAAACTACTTAGCTGTACATGTGAGTGAGTACGTAAAGTTTTTTACTTAAAAAAGTTTTTGAACTTAATTTGAATTTCAAATCAGTTGCATTCTCCGCCGCGAGAGAGAGAGAGAGAAGAAGAGGAACTTTTTTTAAAGTATGCACATAGAATTTGCGTTTTTTTTATCATTATAATTCAGAAGCCTATGGGCCCGTTTTCCCCTCCCCATTAATAACGGCAACAACCTGTTGTCAGCCGCAGTTTCCCAATTTTTCCCCTCTTTTTGAAAGCCCACTACTAATATCTTTTTAAAGATAATTAAGTTTGATTTCAATGAGAAGTACACCTGTTGTAAAAGAGCTCATTTTTATGTAATTTGATTGGCGTTTCGCGTGGCGTTTTGCGGTTTGTTTTCTCTGCAGGAGAAAGCCGTGCGACGTCAGTGGCGCTGGTGTGCATTGCGCCTGTGTGTGAGGGGCAACGTCGGCACCGCCTACAGCCAGGGAGCGCCGCGCACGCAGCAGAGAGGCACACTGAAGATCTATCTTCTTCTTTGCTTCGAAGTCAGTTCGTTTCTAACACCTTCCAGACACATAAAAAGTTTTTTTTTCTTTCGAAGTCTGTGTGTGCAGAATAAATTACGGGAAAAAGCAGCTTTATCGATCTGATTATTTAAATGAGCTGCCTTTTATAACCCAGACTTTTTTTGAGCGAAAAAAATTTACATAAAGAGGGATTTTTCTGCTGATGATGGTGAATATAAACTTGCGAATGCGTCGCCGTGTTTAAGGCAATGCCGACAGACTTGTTACAAAACAGTTGAACGCTATAAGAAAAGAAACTCAGAAGAAAGTGAAAAGAGAAAGGTAAGCCTAATTCACTACATAAAACCGCTACTATGATGTAATAATTTTCGAAAAAAAAAATCAAGAAAAGTTTTGATGCCTTTTTCCCCGAAAAAAAATCCTGAACAATTGGACAGCAAAAGAGAAAAATCGATCTCATTTTCTCTGTAATTTGCCCTTTGGGGATTCAATCAGTCCACTCCTAGTACAATAGGGATGGATTTCAATGTTCAGGGGAGGAATTAAGGACGGATATGGTGTGCGATTTGGGCAATTTTTTTGTCTTGAATAGCACGTGTTGTTATTACATAAAGAATGGTTGGGGGAACAATGGAGTCTTTTGACCAGCCCCTTAATCATCACTTTCAATTCGAAGGTACAAAAGTGTTGAAATTTCAATTTTCCAGCATAAAAATTCTTTCTGGGAAACAGCAACTGTTACTGTAGGATAAAACACATTTCGAGCAGCAGGACAAGAGTGCCTTTGGGCCAATTAGTCCTCCTCTGGAAAAATAGTGAACCCTCCTGAAATTCCTCTTTAATTTCAGTGTTTTTCTTGTTGAAAGACCTGGTCAAATTGCCTTAATATTTATTGTGTTTTTTTTTTCTTTCTTGGTCGTGTTGCAGTTTGCCAGAAAATTGAACATTTCAAAGATTTATTTCTAATTGAGAAAAAAAGGGAGAGGAAAAAAAATACTTCGAAGTGACATTTTCCTTTTTAAGTATTTTTTCCAAAAATATAATTTGCGGGAAAAGGCAAGCAGTTTACAGTTAATTTTTCAGAGAGTCAATATAGACAAGAAGTTTCTTTTTTAAATATATATAAAAGTGGTAGTAGTAGTTACCCAAAAGTAAAAACAAAAAAAATACTACTTGGAATGTAGCACGACTGAGGTATAATGGTCCAATTCCAAACCCAGCAATTAGTGGTATTGGTTTTTGGACTTGGACTGCAACACTGTTAACCTGTTGTCATTAATCCTGAGATGGATAGCAGGGGCTGCTGCCCTTCAATAGTAGTATATAGTGTTTGTAACTGGAAATATTTTAATTGAAAAAATAAAGAACTTGGATTTCCAAGGGATTTTTGTTGTTTTATTCTGTGGTCAGAAATTCAAGCAAAACAAAAAGTCTGACAACACACAGTGTGACCCCATGCTGAGAGCCTTACGAGCATAACTAAATAACCATGACGCCAAACAAAAATTCTCTTGCAAATGTCTCTCTTTTTTACGGTAAAAAGCAACATCTCTTCTCCGCCCATTATAATTTTTTTCTCTTTTCTTTTGAAGCTCAAAGGCACAATTTTCGCTTTTGCAGTATATATTTGCTCCCGGCACGCGACAAGTCTTCTTACGCTTCGCCGTCTTCGTCGCCGACTGGCGGCTCTTCATCTTATAGTAAAAGACACGAGTGGAATTTTTTAGGGGGACCACTCAAATTAACCCTCATTATCATTGTGTAATTACTGCAGAAGAAACAGTGATTCTCTTTTATTTTTGGGTTCCTTCGAAAAAAAAAGAAGCTCTCTGTGTGCAAATAAATCATTGGTGGGAAATTGCGGCAAAAGGCAACAAAAGGGGATTATAGCACGTATTGTAGCGCCATTGCTGCAGAAATATCATCATTATTGAGATCCGATCGACCATAAAAGTTGCATCTGCAAAAGAGATTGATTTGGAACAATAATGAGGAGTTTGTGCTGCATTTTCCCCTAAAAAATGAGAGAAATTAAAAGATCAAAAAAGCTTTTTTTTTCGATCTGCTGAACTAAAAGGAGGTGCGGATTGTGGCAAAGATCCATGTCATATTTTTGGTTGATGTATTTGTGTGAGCATAATATTTTTTTCGGGGAAAGTGCAACACGCCTCTTTCTTTATACAGCCAGATGCGTGTGTTATATATTCTTTTCCCCCTTGATTTGCGATGGTTTTCTGTCCAAGGTGGTG
>CAXHLB010000282.1:0-18028 GCA_964017235.1 Sabellastarte sp. h YS-2021
CACCAGGTACATGGGTTTTATGCAGCTAGACCACCTAATTGCAGGTTACAGAGCAATGTGACCTGGATTAAACCCATTCCGTAGGTGTCAAAGCTATTCCATATTTATTAGTGATTTTTACTTAGTGTGTGGACCAAATTGCAGTACAATATATCAATATTTGGCTTAGTTATGGTGGAAACATGACCCCCTGTATATATGAGATACTGCAACCAGTATAGTTCATCTCAAGTCGTAGAATCTCCCTACAGTAGATTTACTCCTAGATGTAAGTCCCAAAGCTGTTGCATATTTATTAGTGCCACCCACTTAATCTTTGGCCCAAATTGCAGCATTACATCCCAGTATTTGGATTAGCTCTGCTGCCAAAATGGCGCACCAGGTACATGGGTTTTATGCAGCTAGACCACCTAATTGCAGGTTACAGAGCAATGTGACCTGGATTAAACCCATTCCGTAGGTGTCAAAGCTATTCCATATTTATTAGTGATTTTTACTTAGTGTGTGGACCAAATTGCAGTACAATATATCAATATTTGGCTTAGTTATGGTGGAAACATGACCCCCTGTATATATGAGATACTGCAACCAGTATAGTTCATCTCAAGTCGTAGAATCTCCCTACAGTAGATTTACTCCTAGATGTAAGTCCCAAAGCTGTTGCATATTTATTAGTGCCACCCACTTAATCTTTGGCCCAAATTGCAGCATTACATCCCAGTATTTGGATTAGCTCTGCTGCCAAAATGGCGCACCAGGTACATGGGTTTTATGCAGCTAGACCACCTAATTGCAGGTTACAGAGCAATGTGACCTGGATTAAACCCATTCCGTAGGTGTCAAAGCTATTCCATATTTATTAGTGATTTTTACTTAGTGTGTGGACCAAATTGCAGTACAATATCTCAATATTTGGCTTAGTTATGGTGGAAACATGACCCCCTGTATATATGAGATACTGCAACCAGTATAGTTCATCTCAAGTCGTAGAATCTCCCTACAGTAGATTTACTCCTAGATGTAAGTCCCAAAGCTGTTGCATATTTATTAGTGCCACCCACTTAATCTTTGGCCCAAATTGCAGCATTACATCCCAGTATTTGGATTAGCTCTGCTGCCAAAATGGCGCACCAGGTACATGGGTTTTATGCAGCTAGACCACCTAATTGCAGGTTACAGAGCAATGTGACCTGGATTAAACCCATTCCGTAGGTGTCAAAGCTATTCCATATTTATTAGTGATTTTTACTTAGTGTGTGGACCAAATTGCAGTACAATATATCAATATTTGGCTTAGTTATGGTGGAAACATGACCCCCTGTATATATGAGATACTGCAACCAGTATAGTTCATCTCAAGTCGTAGAATCTCCCTACAGTAGATTTACTCCTAGATGTAAGTCCCAAAGCTGTTGCATATTTATTAGTGCCACCCACTTAATCTTTGGCCCAAATTGCAGCATTACATCCCAGTATTTGGATTAGCTTCTGCTGCCAAAATGGCGCACCAGGTACATGGGTTTTATGCAGCTAGACCACCTAATTGCAGGTTACAGAGCAATGTGACCTGGATTAAACCCATTCCGTAGGTGTCAAAGCTATTCCATATTTATTAGTGATTTTTACTTAGTGTGTGGACCAAATTGCAGTACAATATATCAATATTTGGCTTAGTTATGGTGGAAACATGACCCCCTGTATATATGAGATACTGCAACCAGTATAGTTCATCTCAAGTCGTAGAATCTCCCTACAGTAGATTTACTCCTAGATGTAAGTCCCAAAGCTGTTGCATATTTATTAGTGCCACCCACTTAATCTTTGGCCCAAATTGCAGCATTACATCCCAGTATTTGGATTAGCTCTGCTGCCAAAATGGCGCACCAGGTACATGGGTTTTATGCAGCTAGACCACCTAATTGCAGGTTACAGAGCAATGTGACCTGGATTAAACCCATTCCGTAGGTGTCAAAGCTATTCCATATTTATTAGTGATTTTTACTTAGTGTGTGGACCAAATTGCAGTACAATATATCAATATTTGGCTTAGTTATGGTGGAAACATGACCCCCTGTATATATGAGATACTGCAACCAGTATAGTTCATCTCAAGTCGTAGAATCTCCCTACAGTAGATTTACTCCTAGATGTAAGTCCCAAAGCTGTTGCATATTTATTAGTGCCACCCACTTAATCTTTGGCCCAAATTGCAGCATTACATCCCAGTATTTGGATTAGCTCTGCTGCCAAAATGGCGCACCAGGTACATGGGTTTTATGCAGCTAGACCACCTAATTGCAGGTTACAGAGCAATGTGACCTGGATTAAACCCATTCCGTAGGTGTCAAAGCTATTCCATATTTATTAGTGATTTTTACTTAGTGTGTGGACCAAATTGCAGTACAATATATCAATATTTGGCTTAGTTATGGTGGAAACATGACCCCCTGTATATATGAGATACTGCAACCAGTATAGTTCATCTCAAGTCGTAGAATCTCCCTACAGTAGATTTACTCCTAGATGTAAGTCCCAAAGCTGTTGCATATTTATTAGTGCCACCCACTTAATCTTTGGCCCAAATTGCAGCATTACATCCCAGTATTTGGATTAGCTCTGCTGCCAAAATGGCGCACCAGGTACATGGGTTTTATGCAGCTAGACCACCTAATTGCAGGTTACAGAGCAATGTGACCTGGATTAAACCCATTCCGTAGGTGTCAAAGCTATTCCATATTTATTAGTGATTTTTACTTAGTGTGTGGACCAAATTGCAGTACAATATATCAATATTTGGCTTAGTTATGGTGGAAACATGACCCCCTGTATATATGAGATACTGCAACCAGTATAGTTCATCTCAAGTCGTAGAATCTCCCTACAGTAGATTTACTCCTAGATGTAAGTCCCAAAGCTGTTGCATATTTATTAGTGCCACCCACTTAATCTTTGGCCCAAATTGCAGCATTACATCCCAGTATTTGGATTAGCTCTGCTGCCAAAATGGCGCACCAGGTACATGGGTTTTATGCAGCTAGACCACCTAATTGCAGGTTACAGAGCAATGTGACCTGGATTAAACCCATTCCGTAGGTGTCAAAGCTATTCCATATTTATTAGTGATTTTTACTTAGTGTGTGGACCAAATTGCAGTACAATATCTCAATATTTGGCTTAGTTATGGTGGAAACATGACCCCCTGTATATATGAGATACTGCAACCAGTATAGTTCATCTCAAGTCGTAGAATCTCCCTACAGTAGATTTACTCCTAGATGTAAGTCCCAAAGCTGTTGCATATTTATTAGTGCCACCCACTTAATCTTTGGCCCAAATTGCAGCATTACATCCCAGTATTTGGATTAGCTCTGCTGCCAAAATGGCGCACCAGGTACATGGGTTTTATGCAGCTAGACCACCTAATTGCAGGTTACAGAGCAATGTGACCTGGATTAAACCCATTCCGTAGGTGTCAAAGCTATTCCATATTTATTAGTGATTTTTACTTAGTGTGTGGACCAAATTGCAGTACAATATATCAATATTTGGCTTAGTTATGGTGGAAACATGACCCCCTGTATATATGAGATACTGCAACCAGTATAGTTCATCTCAAGTCGTAGAATCTCCCTACAGTAGATTTACTCCTAGATGTAAGTCCCAAAGCTGTTGCATATTTATTAGTGCCACCCACTTAATCTTTGGCCCAAATTGCAGCATTACATCCCAGTATTTGGATTAGCTCTGCTGCCAAAATGGCGCACCAGGTACATGGGTTTTATGCAGCTAGACCACCTAATTGCAGGTTACAGAGCAATGTGACCTGGATTAAACCCATTCCGTAGGTGTCAAAGCTATTCCATATTTATTAGTGATTTTTACTTAGTGTGTGGACCAAATTGCAGTACAATATATCAATATTTGGCTTAGTTATGGTGGAAACATGACCCCCTGTATATATGAGATACTGCAACCAGTATAGTTCATCTCAAGTCGTAGAATCTCCCTACAGTAGATTTACTCCTAGATGTAAGTCCCAAAGCTGTTGCATATTTATTAGTGCCACCCACTTAATCTTTGGCCCAAATTGCAGCATTACATCCCAGTATTTGGATTAGCTCTGCTGCCAAAATGGCGCACCAGGTACATGGGTTTTATGCAGCTAGACCACCTAATTGCAGGTTACAGAGCAATGTGACCTGGATTAAACCCATTCCGTAGGTGTCAAAGCTATTCCATATTTATTAGTGATTTTTACTTAGTGTGTGGACCAAATTGCAGTACAATATATCAATATTTGGCTTAGTTATGGTGGAAACATGACCCCCTGTATATATGAGATACTGCAACCAGTATAGTTCATCTCAAGTCGTAGAATCTCCCTACAGTAGATTTACTCCTAGATGTAAGTCCCAAAGCTGTTGCATATTTATTAGTGCCACCCACTTAATCTTTGGCCCAAATTGCAGCATTACATCCCAGTATTTGGATTAGCTCTGCTGCCAAAATGGCGCACCAGGTACATGGGTTTTATGCAGCTAGACCACCTAATTGCAGGTTACAGAGCAATGTGACCTGGATTAAACCCATTCCGTAGGTGTCAAAGCTATTCCATATTTATTAGTGATTTTTACTTAGTGTGTGGACCAAATTGCAGTACAATATATCAATATTTGGCTTAGTTATGGTGGAAACATGACCCCCTGTATATATGAGATACTGCAACCAGTATAGTTCATCTCAAGTCGTAGAATCTCCCTACAGTAGATTTACTCCTAGATGTAAGTCCCAAAGCTGTTGCATATTTATTAGTGCCACCCACTTAATCTTTGGCCCAAATTGCAGCATTACATCCCAGTATTTGGATTAGCTCTGCTGCCAAAATGGCGCACCAGGTACATGGGTTTTATGCAGCTAGACCACCTAATTGCAGGTTACAGAGCAATGTGACCTGGATTAAACCCATTCCGTAGGTGTCAAAGCTATTCCATATTTATTAGTGATTTTTACTTAGTGTGTGGACCAAATTGCAGTACAATATATCAATATTTGGCTTAGTTATGGTGGAAACATGACCCCCTGTATATATGAGATACTGCAACCAGTATAGTTCATCTCAAGTCGTAGAATCTCCCTACAGTAGATTTACTCCTAGATGTAAGTCCCAAAGCTGTTGCATATTTATTAGTGCCACCCACTTAATCTTTGGCCCAAATTGCAGCATTACATCCCAGTATTTGGATTAGCTCTGCTGCCAAAATGGCGCACCAGGTACATGGGTTTTATGCAGCTAGACCACCTAATTGCAGGTTACAGAGCAATGTGACCTGGATTAAACCCATTCCGTAGGTGTCAAAGCTATTCCATATTTATTAGTGATTTTTACTTAGTGTGTGGACCAAATTGCAGTACAATATATCAATATTTGGCTTAGTTATGGTGGAAACATGACCCCCTGTATATATGAGATACTGCAACCAGTATAGTTCATCTCAAGTCGTAGAATCTCCCTACAGTAGATTTACTCCTAGATGTAAGTCCCAAAGCTGTTGCATATTTATTAGTGCCACCCACTTAATCTTTGGCCCAAATTGCAGCATTACATCCCAGTATTTGGATTAGCTCTGCTGCCAAAATGGCGCACCAGGTACATGGGTTTTATGCAGCTAGACCACCTAATTGCAGGTTACAGAGCAATGTGACCTGGATTAAACCCATTCCGTAGGTGTCAAAGCTATTCCATATTTATTAGTGATTTTTACTTAGTGTGTGGACCAAATTGCAGTACAATATCTCAATATTTGGCTTAGTTATGGTGGAAACATGACCCCCTGTATATATGAGATACTGCAACCAGTATAGTTCATCTCAAGTCGTAGAATCTCCCTACAGTAGATTTACTCCTAGATGTAAGTCCCAAAGCTGTTGCATATTTATTAGTGCCACCCACTTAATCTTTGGCCCAAATTGCAGCATTACATCCCAGTATTTGGATTAGCTCTGCTGCCAAAATGGCGCACCAGGTACATGGGTTTTATGCAGCTAGACCACCTAATTGCAGGTTACAGAGCAATGTGACCTGGATTAAACCCATTCCGTAGGTGTCAAAGCTATTCCATATTTATTAGTGATTTTTACTTAGTGTGTGGACCAAATTGCAGTACAATATCTCAATATTTGGCTTAGTTATGGTGGAAACATGACCCCCTGTATATATGAGATACTGCAACCAGTATAGTTCATCTCAAGTCGTAGAATCTCCCTACAGTAGATTTACTCCTAGATGTAAGTCCCAAAGCTGTTGCATATTTATTAGTGCCACCCACTTAATCTTTGGCCCAAATTGCAGCATTACATCCCAGTATTTGGATTAGCTCTGCTGCCAAAATGGCGCACCAGGTACATGGGTTTTATGCAGCTAGACCACCTAATTGCAGGTTACAGAGCAATGTGACCTGGATTAAACCCATTCCGTAGGTGTCAAAGCTATTCCATATTTATTAGTGATTTTTACTTAGTGTGTGGACCAAATTGCAGTACAATATATCAATATTTGGCTTAGTTATGGTGGAAACATGACCCCCTGTATATATGAGATACTGCAACCAGTATAGTTCATCTCAAGTCGTAGAATCTCCCTACAGTAGATTTACTCCTAGATGTAAGTCCCAAAGCTGTTGCATATTTATTAGTGCCACCCACTTAATCTTTGGCCCAAATTGCAGCATTACATCCCAGTATTTGGATTAGCTCTGCTGCCAAAATGGCGCACCAGGTACATGGGTTTTATGCAGCTAGACCACCTAATTGCAGGTTACAGAGCAATGTGACCTGGATTAAACCCATTCCGTAGGTGTCAAAGCTATTCCATATTTATTAGTGATTTTTACTTAGTGTGTGGACCAAATTGCAGTACAATATCTCAATATTTGGCTTAGTTATGGTGGAAACATGACCCCCTGTATATATGAGATACTGCAACCAGTATAGTTCATCTCAAGTCGTAGAATCTCCCTACAGTAGATTTACTCCTAGATGTAAGTCCCAAAGCTGTTGCATATTTATTAGTGCCACCCACTTAATCTTTGGCCCAAATTGCAGCATTACATCCCAGTATTTGGATTAGCTCTGCTGCCAAAATGGCGCACCAGGTACATGGGTTTTATGCAGCTAGACCACCTAATTGCAGGTTACAGAGCAATGTGACCTGGATTAAACCCGTTCCGTAGGTGTCAAAGCTATTCCATATTTATTAGTGATTTTTACTTAGTGTGTGGACCAAATTGCAGTACAATATCTCAATATTTGGCTTAGTTATGGTGGAAACATGACCCCCTGTATATATGAGATACTGCAACCAGTATAGTTCATCTCAAGTCGTAGAATCTCCCTACAGTAGATTTACTCCTAGATGTAAGTCCCAAAGCTGTTGCATATTTATTAGTGCCACCCACTTAATCTTTGGCCCAAATTGCAGCATTACATCCCAGTATTTGGATTAGCTCTGCTGCCAAAATGGCGCACCAGGTACATGGGTTTTATGCAGCTAGACCACCTAATTGCAGGTTACAGAGCAATGTGACCTGGATTAAACCCATTCCGTAGGTGTCAAAGCTATTCCATATTTATTAGTGATTTTTACTTAGTGTGTGGACCAAATTGCAGTACAATATATCAATATTTGGCTTAGTTATGGTGGAAACATGACCCCCTGTATATATGAGATACTGCAACCAGTATAGTTCATCTCAAGTCGTAGAATCTCCCTACAGTAGATTTACTCCTAGATGTAAGTCCCAAAGCTGTTGCATATTTATTAGTGCCACCCACTTAATCTTTGGCCCAAATTGCAGCATTACATCCCAGTATTTGGATTAGCTCTGCTGCCAAAATGGCGCACCAGGTACATGGGTTTTATGCAGCTAGACCACCTAATTGCAGGTTACAGAGCAATGTGACCTGGATTAAACCCATTCCGTAGGTGTCAAAGCTATTCCATATTTATTAGTGATTTTTACTTAGTGTGTGGACCAAATTGCAGTACAATATCTCAATATTTGGCTTAGTTATGGTGGAAACATGACCCCCTGTATATATGAGATACTGCAACCAGTATAGTTCATCTCAAGTCGTAGAATCTCCCTACAGTAGATTTACTCCTAGATGTAAGTCCCAAAGCTGTTGCATATTTATTAGTGCCACCCACTTAATCTTTGGCCCAAATTGCAGCATTACATCCCAGTATTTGGATTAGCTCTGCTGCCAAAATGGCGCACCAGGTACATGGGTTTTATGCAGCTAGACCACCTAATTGCAGGTTACAGAGCAATGTGACCTGGATTAAACCCATTCCGTAGGTGTCAAAGCTATTCCATATTTATTAGTGATTTTTACTTAGTGTGTGGACCAAATTGCAGTACAATATCTCAATATTTGGCTTAGTTATGGTGGAAACATGACCCCCTGTATATATGAGATACTGCAACCAGTATAGTTCATCTCAAGTCGTAGAATCTCCCTACAGTAGATTTACTCCTAGATGTAAGTCCCAAAGCTGTTGCATATTTATTAGTGCCACCCACTTAATCTTTGGCCCAAATTGCAGCATTACATCCCAGTATTTGGATTAGCTCTGCTGCCAAAATGGCGCACCAGGTACATGGGTTTTATGCAGCTAGACCACCTAATTGCAGGTTACAGAGCAATGTGACCTGGATTAAACCCATTCCGTAGGTGTCAAAGCTATTCCATATTTATTAGTGATTTTTACTTAGTGTGTGGACCAAATTGCAGTACAATATATCAATATTTGGCTTAGTTATGGTGGAAACATGACCCCCTGTATATATGAGATACTGCAACCAGTATAGTTCATCTCAAGTCGTAGAATCTCCCTACAGTAGATTTACTCCTAGATGTAAGTCCCAAAGCTGTTGCATATTTATTAGTGCCACCCACTTAATCTTTGGCCCAAATTGCAGCATTACATCCCAGTATTTGGATTAGCTCTGCTGCCAAAATGGCGCACCAGGTACATGGGTTTTATGCAGCTAGACCACCTAATTGCAGGTTACAGAGCAATGTGACCTGGATTAAACCCATTCCGTAGGTGTCAAAGCTATTCCATATTTATTAGTGATTTTTACTTAGTGTGTGGACCAAATTGCAGTACAATATCTCAATATTTGGCTTAGTTATGGTGGAAACATGACCCCCTGTATATATGAGATACTGCAACCAGTATAGTTCATCTCAAGTCGTAGAATCTCCCTACAGTAGATTTACTCCTAGATGTAAGTCCCAAAGCTGTTGCATATTTATTAGTGCCACCCACTTAATCTTTGGCCCAAATTGCAGCATTACATCCCAGTATTTGGATTAGCTCTGCTGCCAAAATGGCGCACCAGGTACATGGGTTTTATGCAGCTAGACCACCTAATTGCAGGTTACAGAGCAATGTGACCTGGATTAAACCCGTTCCGTAGGTGTCAAAGCTATTCCATATTTATTAGTGATTTTTACTTAGTGTGTGGACCAAATTGCAGTACAATATCTCAATATTTGGCTTAGTTATGGTGGAAACATGACCCCCTGTATATATGAGATACTGCAACCAGTATAGTTCATCTCAAGTCGTAGAATCTCCCTACAGTAGATTTACTCCTAGATGTAAGTCCCAAAGCTGTTGCATATTTATTAGTGCCACCCACTTAATCTTTGGCCCAAATTGCAGCATTACATCCCAGTATTTGGATTAGCTCTGCTGCCAAAATGGCGCACCAGGTACATGGGTTTTATGCAGCTAGACCACCTAATTGCAGGTTACAGAGCAATGTGACCTGGATTAAACCCATTCCGTAGGTGTCAAAGCTATTCCATATTTATTAGTGATTTTTACTTAGTGTGTGGACCAAATTGCAGTACAATATATCAATATTTGGCTTAGTTATGGTGGAAACATGACCCCCTGTATATATGAGATACTGCAACCAGTATAGTTCATCTCAAGTCGTAGAATCTCCCTACAGTAGATTTACTCCTAGATGTAAGTCCCAAAGCTGTTGCATATTTATTAGTGCCACCCACTTAATCTTTGGCCCAAATTGCAGCATTACATCCCAGTATTTGGATTAGCTCTGCTGCCAAAATGGCGCACCAGGTACATGGGTTTTATGCAGCTAGACCACCTAATTGCAGGTTACAGAGCAATGTGACCTGGATTAAACCCATTCCGTAGGTGTCAAAGCTATTCCATATTTATTAGTGATTTTTACTTAGTGTGTGGACCAAATTGCAGTACAATATATCAATATTTGGCTTAGTTATGGTGGAAACATGACCCCCTGTATATATGAGATACTGCAACCAGTATAGTTCATCTCAAGTCGTAGAATCTCCCTACAGTAGATTTACTCCTAGATGTAAGTCCCAAAGCTGTTGCATATTTATTAGTGCCACCCACTTAATCTTTGGCCCAAATTGCAGCATTACATCCCAGTATTTGGATTAGCTCTGCTGCCAAAATGGCGCACCAGGTACATGGGTTTTATGCAGCTAGACCACCTAATTGCAGGTTACAGAGCAATGTGACCTGGATTAAACCCATTCCGTAGGTGTCAAAGCTATTCCATATTTATTAGTGATTTTTACTTAGTGTGTGGACCAAATTGCAGTACAATATCTCAATATTTGGCTTAGTTATGGTGGAAACATGACCCCCTGTATATATGAGATACTGCAACCAGTATAGTTCATCTCAAGTCGTAGAATCTCCCTACAGTAGATTTACTCCTAGATGTAAGTCCCAAAGCTGTTGCATATTTATTAGTGCCACCCACTTAATCTTTGGCCCAAATTGCAGCATTACATCCCAGTATTTGGATTAGCTCTGCTGCCAAAATGGCGCACCAGGTACATGGGTTTTATGCAGCTAGACCACCTAATTGCAGGTTACAGAGCAATGTGACCTGGATTAAACCCATTCCGTAGGTGTCAAAGCTATTCCATATTTATTAGTGATTTTTACTTAGTGTGTGGACCAAATTGCAGTACAATATCTCAATATTTGGCTTAGTTATGGTGGAAACATGACCCCCTGTATATATGAGATACTGCAACCAGTATAGTTCATCTCAAGTCGTAGAATCTCCCTACAGTAGATTTACTCCTAGATGTAAGTCCCAAAGCTGTTGCATATTTATTAGTGCCACCCACTTAATCTTTGGCCCAAATTGCAGCATTACATCCCAGTATTTGGATTAGCTCTGCTGCCAAAATGGCGCACCAGGTACATGGGTTTTATGCAGCTAGACCACCTAATTGCAGGTTACAGAGCAATGTGACCTGGATTAAACCCATTCCGTAGGTGTCAAAGCTATTCCATATTTATTAGTGATTTTTACTTAGTGTGTGGACCAAATTGCAGTACAATATATCAATATTTGGCTTAGTTATGGTGGAAACATGACCCCCTGTATATATGAGATACTGCAACCAGTATAGTTCATCTCAAGTCGTAGAATCTCCCTACAGTAGATTTACTCCTAGATGTAAGTCCCAAAGCTGTTGCATATTTATTAGTGCCACCCACTTAATCTTTGGCCCAAATTGCAGCATTACATCCCAGTATTTGGATTAGCTCTGCTGCCAAAATGGCGCACCAGGTACATGGGTTTTATGCAGCTAGACCACCTAATTGCAGGTTACAGAGCAATGTGACCTGGATTAAACCCATTCCGTAGGTGTCAAAGCTATTCCATATTTATTAGTGATTTTTACTTAGTGTGTGGACCAAATTGCAGTACAATATATCAATATTTGGCTTAGTTATGGTGGAAACATGACCCCCTGTATATATGAGATACTGCAACCAGTATAGTTCATCTCAAGTCGTAGAATCTCCCTACAGTAGATTTACTCCTAGATGTAAGTCCCAAAGCTGTTGCATATTTATTAGTGCCACCCACTTAATCTTTGGCCCAAATTGCAGCATTACATCCCAGTATTTGGATTAGCTCTGCTGCCAAAATGGCGCACCAGGTACATGGGTTTTATGCAGCTAGACCACCTAATTGCAGGTTACAGAGCAATGTGACCTGGATTAAACCCATTCCGTAGGTGTCAAAGCTATTCCATATTTATTAGTGATTTTTACTTAGTGTGTGGACCAAATTGCAGTACAATATATCAATATTTGGCTTAGTTATGGTGGAAACATGACCCCCTGTATATATGAGATACTGCAACCAGTATAGTTCATCTCAAGTCGTAGAATCTCCCTACAGTAGATTTACTCCTAGATGTAAGTCCCAAAGCTGTTGCATATTTATTAGTGCCACCCACTTAATCTTTGGCCCAAATTGCAGCATTACATCCCAGTATTTGGATTAGCTCTGCTGCCAAAATGGCGCACCAGGTACATGGGTTTTATGCAGCTAGACCACCTAATTGCAGGTTACAGAGCAATGTGACCTGGATTAAACCCATTCCGTAGGTGTCAAAGCTATTCCATATTTATTAGTGATTTTTACTTAGTGTGTGGACCAAATTGCAGTACAATATATCAATATTTGGCTTAGTTATGGTGGAAACATGACCCCCTGTATATATGAGATACTGCAACCAGTATAGTTCATCTCAAGTCGTAGAATCTCCCTACAGTAGATTTACTCCTAGATGTAAGTCCCAAAGCTGTTGCATATTTATTAGTGCCACCCACTTAATCTTTGGCCCAAATTGCAGCATTACATCCCAGTATTTGGATTAGCTCTGCTGCCAAAATGGCGCACCAGGTACATGGGTTTTATGCAGCTAGACCACCTAATTGCAGGTTACAGAGCAATGTGACCTGGATTAAACCCATTCCGTAGGTGTCAAAGCTATTCCATATTTATTAGTGATTTTTACTTAGTGTGTGGACCAAATTGCAGTACAATATCTCAATATTTGGCTTAGTTATGGTGGAAACATGACCCCCTGTATATATGAGATACTGCAACCAGTATAGTTCATCTCAAGTCGTAGAATCTCCCTACAGTAGATTTACTCCTAGATGTAAGTCCCAAAGCTGTTGCATATTTATTAGTGCCACCCACTTAATCTTTGGCCCAAATTGCAGCATTACATCCCAGTATTTGGATTAGCTCTGCTGCCAAAATGGCGCACCAGGTACATGGGTTTTATGCAGCTAGACCACCTAATTGCAGGTTACAGAGCAATGTGACCTGGATTAAACCCATTCCGTAGGTGTCAAAGCTATTCCATATTTATTAGTGATTTTTACTTAGTGTGTGGACCAAATTGCAGTACAATATCTCAATATTTGGCTTAGTTATGGTGGAAACATGACCCCCTGTATATATGAGATACTGCAACCAGTATAGTTCATCTCAAGTCGTAGAATCTCCCTACAGTAGATTTACTCCTAGATGTAAGTCCCAAAGCTGTTGCATATTTATTAGTGCCACCCACTTAATCTTTGGCCCAAATTGCAGCATTACATCCCAGTATTTGGATTAGCTCTGCTGCCAAAATGGCGCACCAGGTACATGGGTTTTATGCAGCTAGACCACCTAATTGCAGGTTACAGAGCAATGTGACCTGGATTAAACCCATTCCGTAGGTGTCAAAGCTATTCCATATTTATTAGTGATTTTTACTTAGTGTGTGGACCAAATTGCAGTACAATATATCAATATTTGGCTTAGTTATGGTGGAAACATGACCCCCTGTATATATGAGATACTGCAACCAGTATAGTTCATCTCAAGTCGTAGAATCTCCCTACAGTAGATTTACTCCTAGATGTAAGTCCCAAAGCTGTTGCATATTTATTAGTGCCACCCACTTAATCTTTGGCCCAAATTGCAGCATTACATCCCAGTATTTGGATTAGCTCTGCTGCCAAAATGGCGCACCAGGTACATGGGTTTTATGCAGCTAGACCACCTAATTGCAGGTTACAGAGCAATGTGACCTGGATTAAACCCATTCCGTAGGTGTCAAAGCTATTCCATATTTATTAGTGATTTTTACTTAGTGTGTGGACCAAATTGCAGTACAATATCTCAATATTTGGCTTAGTTATGGTGGAAACATGACCCCCTGTATATATGAGATACTGCAACCAGTATAGTTCATCTCAAGTCGTAGAATCTCCCTACAGTAGATTTACTCCTAGATGTAAGTCCCAAAGCTGTTGCATATTTATTAGTGCCACCCACTTAATCTTTGGCCCAAATTGCAGCATTACATCCCAGTATTTGGATTAGCTCTGCTGCCAAAATGGCGCACCAGGTACATGGGTTTTATGCAGCTAGACCACCTAATTGCAGGTTACAGAGCAATGTGACCTGGATTAAACCCATTCCGTAGGTGTCAAAGCTATTCCATATTTATTAGTGATTTTTACTTAGTGTGTGGACCAAATTGCAGTACAATATCTCAATATTTGGCTTAGTTATGGTGGAAACATGACCCCCTGTATATATGAGATACTGCAACCAGTATAGTTCATCTCAAGTCGTAGAATCTCCCTACAGTAGATTTACTCCTAGATGTAAGTCCCAAAGCTGTTGCATATTTATTAGTGCCACCCACTTAATCTTTGGCCCAAATTGCAGCATTACATCCCAGTATTTGGATTAGCTCTGCTGCCAAAATGGCGCACCAGGTACATGGGTTTTATGCAGCTAGACCACCTAATTGCAGGTTACAGAGCAATGTGACCTGGATTAAACCCATTCCGTAGGTGTCAAAGCTATTCCATATTTATTAGTGATTTTTACTTAGTGTGTGGACCAAATTGCAGTACAATATCTCAATATTTGGCTTAGTTATGGTGGAAACATGACCCCCTGTATATATGAGATACTGCAACCAGTATAGTTCATCTCAAGTCGTAGAATCTCCCTACAGTAGATTTACTCCTAGATGTAAGTCCCAAAGCTGTTGCATATTTATTAGTGCCACCCACTTAATCTTTGGCCCAAATTGCAGCATTACATCCCAGTATTTGGATTAGCTCTGCTGCCAAAATGGCGCACCAGGTACATGGGTTTTATGCAGCTAGACCACCTAATTGCAGGTTACAGAGCAATGTGACCTGGATTAAACCCATTCCGTAGGTGTCAAAGCTATTCCATATTTATTAGTGATTTTTACTTAGTGTGTGGACCAAATTGCAGTACAATATATCAATATTTGGCTTAGTTATGGTGGAAACATGACCCCCTGTATATATGAGATACTGCAACCAGTATAGTTCATCTCAAGTCGTAGAATCTCCCTACAGTAGATTTACTCCTAGATGTAAGTCCCAAAGCTGTTGCATATTTATTAGTGCCACCCACTTAATCTTTGGCCCAAATTGCAGCATTACATCCCAGTATTTGGATTAGCTCTGCTGCCAAAATGGCGCACCAGGTACATGGGTTTTATGCAGCTAGACCACCTAATTGCAGGTTACAGAGCAATGTGACCTGGATTAAACCCATTCCGTAGGTGTCAAAGCTATTCCATATTTATTAGTGATTTTTACTTAGTGTGTGGACCAAATTGCAGTACAATATATCAATATTTGGCTTAGTTATGGTGGAAACATGACCCCCTGTATATATGAGATACTGCAACCAGTATAGTTCATCTCAAGTCGTAGAATCTCCCTACAGTAGATTTACTCCTAGATGTAAGTCCCAAAGCTGTTGCATATTTATTAGTGCCACCCACTTAATCTTTGGCCCAAATTGCAGCATTACATCCCAGTATTTGGATTAGCTCTGCTGCCAAAATGGCGCACCAGGTACATGGGTTTTATGCAGCTAGACCACCTAATTGCAGGTTACAGAGCAATGTGACCTGGATTAAACCCATTCCGTAGGTGTCAAAGCTATTCCATATTTATTAGTGATTTTTACTTAGTGTGTGGACCAAATTGCAGTACAATATCTCAATATTTGGCTTAGTTATGGTGGAAACATGACCCCCTGTATATATGAGATACTGCAACCAGTATAGTTCATCTCAAGTCGTAGAATCTCCCTACAGTAGATTTACTCCTAGATGTAAGTCCCAAAGCTGTTGCATATTTATTAGTGCCACCCACTTAATCTTTGGCCCAAATTGCAGCATTACATCCCAGTATTTGGATTAGCTCTGCTGCCAAAATGGCGCACCAGGTACATGGGTTTTATGCAGCTAGACCACCTAATTGCAGGTTACAGAGCAATGTGACCTGGATTAAACCCATTCCGTAGGTGTCAAAGCTATTCCATATTTATTAGTGATTTTTACTTAGTGTGTGACCAAATTGCAGTACAATATCTCAATATTTGGCTTAGTTATGGTGGAAACATGACCCCCTGTATATATGAGATACTGCAACCAGTATAGTTCATCTCAAGTCGTAGAATCTCCCTACAGTAGATTTACTCCTAGATGTAAGTCCCAAAGCTGTTGCATATTTATTAGTGCCACCCACTTAATCTTTGGCCCAAATTGCAGCATTACATCCCAGTATTTGGATTAGCTCTGCTGCCAAAATGGCGCACCAGGTACATGGGTTTTATGCAGCTAGACCACCTAATTGCAGGTTACAGAGCAATGTGACCTGGATTAAACCCATTCCGTAGGTGTCAAAGCTATTCCATATTTATTAGTGATTTTTACTTAGTGTGTGGACCAAATTGCAGTACAATATATCAATATTTGGCTTAGTTATGGTGGAAACATGACCCCCTGTATATATGAGATTACTGCAACCAGTATAGTTCATCTCAAGTCGTAGAATCTCCCTACAGTAGATTTACTCCTAGATGTAAGTCCCAAAGCTGTTGCATATTTATTAGTGCCACCCACTTAATCTTTGGCCCAAATTGCAGCATTACATCCCAGTATTTGGATTAGCTCTGCTGCCAAAATGGCGCACCAGGTACATGGGTTTTATGCAGCTAGACCACCTAATTGCAGGTTACAGAGCAATGTGACCTGGATTAAACCCATTCCGTAGGTGTCAAAGCTATTCCATATTTATTAGTGATTTTTACTTAGTGTGTGGACCAAATTGCAGTACAATATCTCAATATTTGGCTTAGTTATGGTGGAACATGACCCCCTGTATATATGAGATACTGCAACCAGTATAGTTCATCTCAAGTCGTAGAATCTCCCTACAGTAGATTTACTCCTAGATGTAAGTCCCAAAGCTGTTGCATATTTATTAGTGCCACCCACTTAATCTTTGGCCCAAATTGCAGCATTACATCCCAGTATTTGGATTAGCTCTGCTGCCAAAATGGCGCACCAGGTACATGGGTTTTATGCAGCTAGACCACCTAATTGCAGGTTACAGAGCAATGTGACCTGGATTAAACCCATTCCGTAGGTGTCAAAGCTATTCCATATTTATTAGTGATTTTTACTTAGTGTGTGGACCAAATTGCAGTACAATATCTCAATATTTGGCTTAGTTATGGTGGAAACATGACCCCCTGTATATATGAGATACTGCAACCAGTATAGTTCATCTCAAGTCGTAGAATCTCCCTACAGTAGATTTACTCCTAGATGTAAGTCCCAAAGCTGTTGCATATTTATTAGTGCCACCCACTTAATCTTTGGCCCAAATTGCAGCATTACATCCCAGTATTTGGATTAGCTCTGCTGCCAAAATGGCGCACCAGGTACATGGGTTTTATGCAGCTAGACCACCTAATTGCAGGTTACAGAGCAATGTGACCTGGATTAAACCCATTCCGTAGGTGTCAAAGCTATTCCATATTTATTAGTGATTTTTACTTAGTGTGTGGACCAAATTGCAGTACAATATATCAATATTTGGCTTAGTTATGGTGGAAACATGACCCCCTGTATATATGAGATACTGCAACCAGTATAGTTCATCTCAAGTCGTAGAATCTCCCTACAGTAGATTTACGTCCTAGATGTAAGTCCCAAAGCTGTTGCATATTTATTAGTGCCACCCACTTAATCTTTGGCCCAAATTGCAGCATTACATCCCAGTATTTGGATT